>JABSTQ010001604.1:0-40964 GCA_013358835.2 Ixodes persulcatus | reverse complement strand
AAAACATTATTAAAACATATTTGTTCATTAGTTTGGTTAACATACTGCGACGGTTATCCCCTTCTCTAACGTCCTTTAAGCCCCACAAACACACAGTGAAGGAATCATTTAAGTAACACTCGGGCCGGTTTTTTTTTTAAATTTCGTTAGAATCAAAATAGGCAGCTTTGTATATATGTATCTATAAATACTGGGTGAATGTGCAAGCAGCCGTGCGCCATCCCACTATAGAGGTCCACTTTTTCCTTATGTGAAACTGGATCAAACTGGAGAAGGCCGGTTTTACATAAACCCCCAGCATGGTATGTACCAAAGACCGCCAGAAATGGCTGCTCACCTCATAGAACACTCTGTGCGGCTTGAAGAGAGCGGATTGCGGTCTTTGACAGTGGTTCAACCCGCTTGGTGCAGCTGGGACCTGCAAGAAAGTTAATGCAGCTTGCCATATATCAGAAAGTAACAAAGACAAGGCCAGTATTACATAAACTCCCAGCATGGCATGCACCAAAGACCGCAGGAAATGATTGCTCACCTCATAGAACACTCTGTGCGGCTTGAAGACAGCGGCTTGCGGTCTGACGGTGGGTCAACCCGCTTGGTGTAGCTGGGAACTCCGAGAAAGTTAATGCAGCTTGCCATATACCAGAAAATAATGAAAACAAGGTCAGTATTACATAAACCCGCAGCATGGCATGTACCAAGGACCACCAGAAATCATTGCTCACCTCAGGGAGCACTCCACGCGGCTTGAAGAGAGCGGCTTGCAATTTTTGTTGGTGAGTAAATTTCCCTGATGCAGCTGGGACCTGCAATATATTTAATACAGCTTGCCATATACCACAGAGTAACAAAGAAAAAGCCAGTAATACATAGGCCTATAGCACGACATGTCCCAAGGACCGCTACAAATGCACGCTCAACTCATGGAACACTCCATGCGGCTTGCAATCTTTAACAGTGCGTGCACCTGCTTGGTGCGGCTGGAACCTGCAATAAATTTAGTACAGCTAGCCATATACCACAAAGTAACAAAGACTAGGCCAGTAATACATAAGCCTACAGCACGACATGTCTCAAGGATTGCTAGAAATGCTTGCTCACCTCATAAAGCACCCCATGCGACTTGAAGAGAGCGGCTTGCAACCTGAGGGTGAGTGCACCTGCTTGGTGCAATTGGAACCTGCAATAAATTTAATACAGCTTGCCTTATACCACAAAGTTACAAAGACAAGACCAATATTACATAAACCTCCAGCATGAAATATCCCAAGGACCACCAGAAACGCTTGCTGAACTCGTAGAACTCCCCATGCAACTTGAAGAGAGCGGCTGGGAATCTTTGGATAGTACCTACGGGTTCATTTCCCTTCCTCGATGAGCCCGGGCACTTTCGAATAAATGCCGCTCTTTGCGGTATGGCATGTTGCACACCTGGTACCTCTTTTGGATTTATCTGGCAAAAGTACCTATAACAAAAATATAACAACTGGGTCACACACTGCAGTAGCCAGCAATTCTACAGCAATATCTTCATCGGAGTAGGAAAAGGGGATGAGGGTGCTAGTGGAGCAAGTTATTGCTCATTACTATGGTTGCCAATATTATGGGGATGCCATCTTCACTGCATAACTGTGTGACTCGGCGAGTGTTAGATAAGTGAATAAACATAAAATTATGTTTACTAACCAAAATATCTTAATTACCTTCTCAAGTATTTGTATAATGGGCTATGCTGCAATTGCAATTTTAAATGGGGACATTGTTAAAGTCTAACCTAAATGAAACCATTTTGTGAAAAAGCAGCAAGTTTTGAGGTAATCCATGTTTTTTGGAAATCGCCGGTTAGAGCGTTTTGGGGTTAGATTACTCTCTTTAAAATTGCAATTGCGAAGGGGCCCATTAAAGCACTGAATAATAATAATAATACTCATAATAATAATCTAATACATTTATTGTATCTAGTGCACATCAGTGAGCATGACGGGCACATCAAAGCCAACAGGAGGCTAGTGGGATCTGCCACCCTAAAATTAACAGTCCAACATATCTATAATTTGAACCCGAATGCAAAGTGAAACAACTATATGCAGACGTCCTTAGGATGTCACGGGTGTCATATGACACAGTTAGATGCAGACACACACATGCAAATACACACAAAAATATGCAAATGCAACGTTGGGTTTGAAAATAGATACTGTAAAAAAGAGGAAGCAATTGTAACCTCGCTAAGAAAAAAATCATGCACTAATGATAAATAAACGTAACTATACTAAACACAAATAACCCAGCTATACTAAGCACAAATTCACTAAACCGAGTCCAAAGGGCAAGTGTCACGGCCGAGGTGTCTGAAGCTGCGCAAGTGTAATCTACAGTGAAATAAAAAAAAAGAAAACTAAAAAGCTATGTAATTAAACAGTGACTTTACAATTTTTGGTTAATTAGTAAACATATTTCGACGTTTATCCATCTGTCCAATGTCCGCCGAGCCCTACAATTATACAGTGAGGACGGCATCCAGATATCTATCACCTTCATTTTCCTTTACAATCCGTTCAGGATTTAAAAAAAAAAAAAAAACTATATCACAAGAAGTTTTCGACGACATTTCAGCTATCTAAAAACTCAGGTATGCAAATGAATGAACAGTACTCATCAATGAGAAATGAAACAAGAAAGCGCAGAAAAGTAAATAAAATATAAACTTCTGCGAAGCCGATCAGCCGTTGGGTATGCTGAGCTAATTATTACGATTTCGCGAAATGTTCACCCCAAAACTGACAGTGCGGTGGAAGCTGCATGTTCGTTTGACCAGTCAACTGTCGATTCTGCACAACGTGATCACCGCCTCTCCGCATACTCACGCGGGGAGAGCGAGGTCAAGCGATAAGAGGCTTTAATTATAGTTGGCGAACAAGTAGCTTGCACTGCACTGTCAGCTTACACGTGAACGGAATATAGGACATCCAAAAACCTAAAATATATGTACAGTACCGTAATTTCCGGGCTACAGTCCGCACCCGGTGCATAGACCGCGTGCCCTGCATAGTCGGCACCTGGTGCTTAGTCGACACGAAAATCTTCTTATAGACGGCACACCTTAACAAAAGTATGCTTTCTTAGCTCACAAAGGAGCGCGTATTATACGCAAATCATCGTTAACATACTCTTTCAAAACAAAATCCGTCACAACTCCTCATAATGAACGATCTTGAAAAACAAATTTCGTGGATAGTCCGCACGCGTAGATAGCCCGCACAGCCTAAAATTTGAACTTTTAAACATGTATAGACCGCGAACTATAGCCCGGAAAATACGATATAAAAAATAAGCACACTGTTAAATACAAAGCCAGAGCCAGCAACGAGCTGCAGAGTGGATGTTTACAATAATTAACCCTCCCAACTGCTTGAGAAATTTCCCGTCAAATGACGAGGGCGGCCAATATCTTTGCGAACCTCTTGGAGACTCGTGAATCCAGTGCACTGGAAACTTCCGTTTTCGAATCCGCTAAAACGTCGTTCAATGACATTGCATCGTCACAAAGATGTTAGCCACTCGCTTATGTTGTCTGGCTGCATAAATGTTGTTGCAAAAACAAACCCAGAAACTAAGCTTCCATAAAAGCTCGCACTCACGTGTTCTCCGAAGAGATAAGGCGCAGGGCTCTGGGTAAAGGCGCCGCTGCTGCAGCACGGATAAATAAACACGTGCATATTATAACGGAAACATAACGTGCTGAAAAAGAAACACCAAAAGCACGATGTGTCGGTGGACGCCCGTGTTCTCAGGCCGCGGATTTCGAACACGCTCGAGCGCTACCACGCGTGCATGGGGTTTCCGTCTTCAACCGAAAGCACTCGAACCGCGAACATGGAGAAATATTCGATTTCAATACGTAAGCAAGACATTGCAAGGATAAAGTCATATTACATACCTTCAAGTGGGCGATTTAGTCGTCGATGAGAGCTGATCAGGCCCTGATGCATCGCAGAACACTACACTGACCACGATGTCAACAGCCACCGAGGCGAGTTCGGCGAACGCCCGAGAGCGATAGCTGTGACAACCTCTGTTTACGGCTGCGCGATACGGCGCCTACGACGCACGACACGGAGCAAAACAACCACTGATCTCTATTATAGGGGGCTGGATGGCGCTTAGCTGCTCTCCGAGCCTGGCGCAAGTGAAGCCACCGGAAGTTTGATGCTTTTCCCGGAAGTCGGGAGTGCGCCGGGCTTCCTAGTGCATTCAGTCGATATTTTCGACCATGCTTTTTGCTGTCTGTGATTGGGTTTTAATACTCCCTTTCTGGACTAAATCCCGAGAATGAAGCATTTGAACTTGGGACGTATTCACACTTAATCAACTAGAATCTCAAAATGTTTACGTTGAATGGCTTCCCATGATACTTCTCGAGTCTGCATGCGCTCTTACTGCGCAACAAGCAGGCTATCTTGAGAGAACAAGCGAAAATTTAGCGCCCTTGACGCTCTTCGAACCAGCGCTCGGAAGGGTTACAAAGCCTGCCAAGCGCTCACTTCCGGGACAAGCCGCTTACTTCCGGTGGCTTCATACCTGTTTGCTCAATGCAAGGGGGGGGGGGGGGGGGGGGGGGGGAGGTGCCGCCGCTTCCAATGAACCCTCCTCAGAATTTACGGCGCTCCTTGAAGGCCGCCGTATTAAAACTTGATACCAGTGTTGCCGCATCTGTAGATTATCTTTAAGTTAGAGCTGATGGAGAAAATCTGGCCACGGCGGAACGCCGATGTATGCTGGAACCTAGAGCCGGTTTGCTTTCATTGTTTTTGTTTGGTCGGAGAAAATCTAGCAACAACGCACGTTCAGCATGGCGCCGGTATTGTTTTGGTTTGACGCGGTTTGCGAGCATATGTAGCGAAGACGTGACCGGAGAAGTGCCCCTGTGATGTTTCCGGACGACGGAAAGTATAATTCGTAATCGTCGTGTGTGCTTTGAAAGCGAAGGGAGTCACAGGGTGCACGACTGCGCAACCACAAGCCAAGGTTCACGACAGCGCTGAGTTGACTTCGGCGATCTCGTTCTGTTTGGTGCAACACGGCGATGCGACAAAAAGTTGAAACGTTCGTGGTGTGCCGTGCGGTGTTTGGAGGTAGAAGCCCATACTAACACGAAGCGCAAATTGGTTATTGTGGGTTTGAAAATCGACGGGTTCAGTCCCGTCGTTGTCGGCTGATCCGGTCCAGCTGGTCCGGGAAGACGCATCGAGCGCTTTTAAAAGTAAATCTTCCTTCGTTCCGTTTCAAAATGTGGAAGATTCTCGACGCATACCGTGAGTAAAAAGCTGCGGGCGTTTTCAACAAAGATACGTCGTTTTAATTGAATAATGGACTCCGGAATGTTGTCCTAGACCTGCCGTTTTTATGCTTCGTGTTGTTGGCGTTTGCACAGCGACGCACACCGCCCGAGTAGATGATTCGGTCCTGCAAACGACCGGCCATACAGAATTTCAGGGAAACTTAAGTCACCACCGATATTTTCTTGTAAATCTCGTGTGAGTTTGTTGCGCTCATCACGCGGTGTGAATAAATTAGGGCAACGTTTCCTACCTGCCTACGGATGCATGAACTGAGACCATTTTTTATGTAGTGAACATAGTGTTTTTTCTTTATTTTGGGAAGAGGTGTTGATGAGTTTATTATGGTACAATGACTTGAGAGTTCAGAAATTGGGGAGAGCGAGCAGGCTTTCCGAACTTTGTCTCTTTTCTCTCTGGCATTGCCCCTAGTTTCAAGTTGCAGCTTCAGGAGACATACCTACTAGAAGGTACAAACTGCTCTAAAGCAGGTAGAAGACTGCTAAGTCGGGGCGGTGCGGACTCCGTGTTTCGCCCTTTTCGCAAGGTGACTGGGAAAGGGCTTTTGCGAGGTATGCGGAACACGCAAGAGATTTTGTTATGCCCGTCATTTGCGTCTCTACAGCAAAACGAATAAGATGATCTACAAAGGCGCAATCACAAGCCGAGACTTACGATAACAGTGCATTTGATTCGGTGGTCTGTGTAGTTGTGTTTTACCCTGCTTTCTGCAACACCGCGTCATGACGAAGAGCTGGAACGTTCACGGTTTGTATTGGGCGACCGGTTGACCTAGAGCTTTTTATACTGGGAGAGTTCGTCGGGTGAGAGTGGCTTACGGCCCGAACTCCGTTTTCTTTCTTTTTGTTTCTGGGGGGGGGGGGGGGGAGGTAAGCGAAGGAGGTCGGGGAAATTTAAAGCAAGATAAAACGGACTCCGGTTGTGTGTTTCGTTTTAACCGCCGCAGAACCACACTGCGCCGACGGCCCCTAGATGTGCGCCGCTGCGCCAACTTTTGGTTCTAAGCCGTACTTGAAACCGCCGCCGTAGACTTCAGTCTCGGTTGAAGCGACGGAGTGGTTCTCCAAGTTCAGAGTACAAGTGTGCCTGCTAGGGTGCGACTTACCCTATTTCGAACCCTCGTGCTTGAGTACCGAGCCTTCTTCCACCTGGCGGGCCGGTAGTCGGTTTTATTTCGGGGGTGTCCACCCTTGTCAAACCGCCCTCTGAGAAGGGGGTGGGGGGGGGGGGGAGCGGTCGCCCCCCTCCCCCCATCCGATCCGCCCCTGGGTTGACAGAAGCCCACGTCGCCGGTATCGGCCTTGAGTGCACTTGGGCTGCTGTAGTGGCTCTAGGCTGTTGATGCTCAAGCCTTTCATCCGCGGCTTGCCGCCAGCTGATCCAGTTGCTCGACGGTGAGGAAGCAGCGAAAGTGACCCCTGAAGTAGATGTAAATCCTTGTTCATTCAGAAATCCGGTGTCGAAGTGTGGAAGGTGTCCAACGTGTACTGAGGGCGGGAACTACGGGCGTTTTGCCTCGCTTTCGTAATCGAAACCAGAACAGCGAGATAACTGCCTTGCGTACAACAAAAAGATCGAAGCAATAAGTCGTCAAAAACCCGTTTTTAGGGTTTCAAACCAAGTAAACAAGACAAATATAATTAAACTTCGTTGTCTGTATGCAGGAGGACTTATGTAACACAACAGTACATTCTCTTTCTAAAACGAAAAAGAAAGTAAAACTTAGTCCGCCATATATGGCAGCAACTTCTTCGCTGCAAAACCTATGCTGGCAACGTAAGCGGTTTTAATATGGCAGCCTCCGCTTTGCGCCGCGTTCCCTTTCCCTCCTTCCCCCCCTGGCTCAATGCGCCATCCAGCCCCCTCTAGTGGAGATCAGTGAAAACAACAGAGATTGGAAAGAGCAGGCGGCAACAACGCACCAACACCGCCATTCTGCAAGAGAGGAGGGTCGAGAGAGAGCTGCGCGGCGGGGCATTCAGCTCCTCGCCATCTGCGCATGCTTGCACTCCTGGGATTTCGGCTTTTCTGGAAGGCTCGGCTCTCGCGCCAAATAAATAATGAGGGCAGCTTCGTATTTTGAAATGGTGAGCGTGCCCGTCTTTTTTGATGAGAGAAAGCCACGTAAAGTTGACGTCAATTTTTTACAGTGTGCGTGCATTAGTTCGCAACCTCTAGAACAACCATTAAGACTAATAGTACTGCACTTCTATAACACCCTCGTTCCCTTGGTCAATTTCGTCACAGCGCCGTAGTAAGAGGTGCATGTTTGCGCCTGAACGCCTTCTAGGGCAGCGAGGGTCGTCATGTACCGCGTTAGCCTCATTGAAAATAGCGAACGGCGACGAAATGGTTTTATAAAATTTGAGTACTAGTCTTAGTGGCTGTTCTCCAGCTTGCAAACAAATGCACGCATTGATCTTGCGAGGCGTTCGGCGTACGTCGACCTGCATTCACTTGACTTCGTCAGGGCAGCTTTTTCGCTCACCCCCTGTGCCATCAAAATCTTAATTCTTTCGTTATTAGTTGTGTCCGATAAGTAGCCATCAGAAGAAAAGGGTAATGACTGCATAGCACGCAAGTGTGGAGCAATTCACGACGACGACGTGAGCAATGGATGCTTGGAGACGATGGCAGACGACTGATCCAGAAACCGGCCATACCAAAACCACCCGTTGAAAGTGTCTTGTCTTGCAAAGGTATTACTGATCTAATATCTTGTGGCTTTTTTTTTCTGACATGTGGTTTCTATGCAATGCTATAATATTTACTAGTCTTTTCGTGCTTTACTCTTAGTATTTATAATCGCCCACTAATCGCTAAATGTAAGTGATAATTTTAGAAATAAAAATAAAAATTGGGTAGCGTTAACTGGGTGTTTACGTGTTGATGGCTATATTGTGGAACGACCTATTCAAAAATTTTATAAGCCATTGAATACTTGAATATATATAGTGGAAGAGTCAAAACAGAGTCACACGAATCATTGACTCCCTAAGAGAGTCGTGAAGTGTCAAAGGGAGTCATGGAAGCAGCGACTCCCTTTGGACTCTTTTTTTTTTTAAGAGTGTAGTACTTGAGTAAAACACGGACAAAAGTTAAGCTAAAATAAATGAACGGGGACATACACAGCTTCTTTGCGAACTATACTAAAGTTCCAAAAGTGGTTGATCCTCACTCGCCGAGTCAGTCTTCGGCTGTGTTTAAGGCATAGAGCGAAAGCTACAGTCCCTTAGAACCAATCAAAGCGAGGGAGGTGAAGCACGTGACAACCCTTATCATTGTTACAGAAGGCGAGTGGAAAACATCTGGCTATTTTCAAAAAAATACCTGAAATTAAATTGAATTTATTTTAATTAGAACTTGTTTATTTAAGTGTTTTTTATTTGTTTTGAATAAATTTATTAGATGAAAGTCAATATTCAATATTGATTGATCTCTAATTGTTTTTTGAAACATCGCAGATTAATTTTCCAATTCAACCGAATATTAACAACAATGCGGACGACAGGATTACTCTACATTTAAAGTTCACTTTAATTGAAAGCTTTTTATAAACAAATCCCATCATACTCGAACAAATGCAACTTGAATATTATAGTTAGAAAACAATTTTCAATAGCATGTTTTACATTTTTAATTTGCTTGTAATGCATCGTTATATTATTGTTGCTTGTTTCCCTAGCGTTGTAACTTGCCTGAAGTAAAACGCCACTGAACTGAAGAATAATATAAAAATAAAACTCAACGTTCCAATTTGGGCAGAAAAGCACTGCTTTGGGAACGTGTTCAGCCTGCTACAATCTTTCTTGCTAAAAAAATATTTGATATAGATACAAAACAATTTAACATATAATATTTTATCTCAGATAAAAGGCAAACTTTAAGTAAAAATGATTTGGTATTTACTAGAGAAAAGTTTTTGTTCAAATCACCAGAGTAAGGATACTCTGATTTAGATCACAGTTTATATCCTGATTTGAACCACGATTTAAATCATCTTGATTTGTATACCCCAACCTGTGCACAAGCGAGAGTATAACCCAAGCAGTTGGAGAATAGGAGAATGAGGAACTCTCTTAATAATCCAACCCTTCTTTGACTGCCTAATTGTGAGTTCACGTGGTGCTTTCTGTGAGCTCTTGAGCGCTTTCTAGAGCGCGCAACATCGGGTTGTTTAAAGAGAGTGCAATGACCTGATCGGTCGGTTCTTTCCGAGGGTGTCCCTCCCTCTCGGAGCTCTCTCGAACTCTCCATATCTTGCCGTTGGAGTGATGAGCGGAGCATTCGTCAGGTGGTACGGAACTGGGGTCACGTGATTTTGTGGACGACGGAAGCTTCATATGTGGTGTGCGGCAAGACGGCTTTGAAAATATAGCATTGCAAATTGCTTGTGCGCATAGTGGTGCGAGGATTGCAACGGAATGGACGACATTCGCTTTTGAAAGTGATATGAAAAATCAGAGGGACATGTATTCCGGGTTTGTAGCTTTTAAAATATCGTTCGGCTTAAGGCGGTGACCCCGCTAAGCTGAGCCAATGAAACAATAGCTAATAGCTTCTTTACCGGGATTTGTGGACGCATCAAGCAATTTTCAGGTTTAGAAGTTAAGTCTGTTCTCAGATCTGCGTTGTAAAATAAAAGGAAAGCCGGCAATCATTCACCGTGGTATGCGTCACATGACGATGGGTGTTTGTGGTGTGGTTTATTTACCATTTGCTATTTTCTGTTCTGCCTTATGCATGGCGGATATTGTATCGCGTGACTGATTGCATCACGTTCATCATGGAACACAGCATAGGTTAATTGACAACTATTTTCAAACGTTGCAGATTTTTTTTTTTTTTTTTTTAACACGCCACTTCGATGCGCAGAAGCGTCTAGCACACAAGAGCCGTCATTTCATTATGTTAAAAATATAAAATTTGATCAATCACCCGTCATAAGGTGTAGAAACCTGTTTGTTTAGATTACCAATGTCCAGGAGGTATATACTTCAGTTTCAGAGCGCCCGAGACTTTCGGTGCGCTCTGAACCCAGCAGTTGAGGTCAACTGAAAGTATTTAGAGGAGCTCTCTCGGCGAGTTGCAAGAGCTTCATAATCAAGGTCAGAAGAAAGAGGCGACCACCTGAATTCGCCTAAAGTCGTCGCCTTTCACCCCCTAGAAAATGAGCCTGAAACTAGACATTTATACAAATGTGGTTTTCTGTTTTCCGCCGCAAGTCACAGGTTAAGTGTTCAAGGGTAACTCATGCTTACTCTTTCCACTTAAGCACACCAAACGTTGGAGACAAAGCGACCTCCTTTCCATCGTTGGCTCTGCTAAATTGAAAAGAGGTGGGAGGAGATCCCCCCCTAACTCTTGACATTTCACCGACTATTTCCGACTCCGATTTACTAAGGGGGGCGACACTCTTTTTTTTTTAAATGGCGGTTAAGTGAGAGTCGGAGATGCACGCCATATATAATTTGTAGAGACTGTCTAATGTACTGGCTTCACTGAGCGACAATGATTATTCCTGCGTATACGAGGTAGTTAGGGTGTTATACGCAAAAGGTAACCTGATTATTCTTAAACAAATTGCGTTTAGCGTAATATTTACGACAAGATACACGTTTTAACAATGAAACTAAACCAAAACTAACCTCTATTTTGCATTTAATTTGACTGTATAGGTGTTGCTTTCGGATTATTTCTTAACTCAAGATGTGTCTGGCAGCGTAATTATTGACTTAACAAACTTGTTAGAGGAAACGTTTTGTGTCCTGCGTCTCTCATCTAGACACTTCAAAATGATTTGGAGACTGCCTTGTCCATATAAAGACAGAGTCATTCATACACCTTACTTGTAACAGAAGATTTTATTGGTTAAATAATCAGTGCTGATGTTTGTGTGTTTCTTCTGCCTTTTCTCCATCAGATAGTTGTCATGTGAAATAATGAATGGCGGGCCTGTTATTGGGGTTTCGAGTATTTAGATGATTAATTTTAATTGATTTCCCATTCCAAGCAAAAGAATAACACAATCAATCTATATTTTACAAAATATTGCCACGGGTAGTGAGCTTACAATATGTTCACAAAGTATATAAAAAAACGCTTTTCTCACAACAAAAACCCCAAGACAGCAGAAGTTTATTTCAATGAAACGCGTTACGCATGCATTTACGCATATATTACATTTTGTGTATTCCTGTTCGTCCATCTAGATAAAGGTGTCAATGTTTTTCATATACTAAAAAAAGTAAGGCCTCTCCCAAAGGCTGGCGTATTTTCGTGTTCGTGGCGTTTATTCGGAGCGTACATTGCCCCGATTTGTATTAACAATGATAATACAATTAATATACTTTATTACGTAGCTTTCGAGCTCTAACATAATTTGGTGCTTATGATATAATTTTAACAGCGCGAAAAAGTATGGCATTCAAAAGTGTGCAAAATATTGCCAGTGGTGCCAATCGCAGCATTTTGAATAACAAGTTATACAAAGAGAGTCTAAAATCAATTAAAACATTCTAGCGAGTATGATAAATTTATATATAATTACATTAAATGTGGATAAACCATATGGTGCTGCCGAGGTTTTTTAGAACATTTAGCTATTCAATTTTTACGTGCCGTCGTTTTCCAAATATCAAATTTATGAGTTAGCAATACGCCTTTACACTTTCACGTCTGCTCACTGCAGCACGTTTTGTTGAGACTGAAAAGCGGTGAAAAAATAATGAGTTTTAGTATTGCGTATACGAGCGAACGCATGCAATGTGCGTTTTCATTAGCGTTGCTTGTACTACACTGCGGGCCCAGGGAGCCCAAAATTGCGGTCTTGGATTGGAGCATGGCCACGACGCACCCTCGCAACGTGGAGGACACAACTCTAACGCAAACGCATATCGTTTGCGTTTGCTTCTGGACGCAATTGTCACGTTTCACGACGACGAAGAAGAAGAAGAAGGAAAGCGCGAGCATCGAAGAACGGCAGGCGGTCATTCTGCAGGATTGGGCCTCGACGTCGCTCCGGGGCAAGTGCACCAACGCCTGACCACGCTCCAGCACCGCTGGGACACTCAATCCTGCCGCCTAGATTGCCGCCGGTGCTATTGCCGTATGGACTGCTAGTCCGAAAGGACAAAGAAGTGGACAAGAGGCGAGAGGAAAAAAGATCATCCGAAGCAGCGGAGCCCAGATTTTGGCAACGATCCGAAGAGAGGCGCAGCTTCAGAATGGTGCCCCGAAGCCACTGAAAGGACTTTGTGTTTGTCCGTCCCTTCTCGTTCTCTTCCCCAAGTTCAATTATCCATATCAACCCGCTCGTTTTGTCCTAACCCGGGGAAGGCTCGGCGACCACCAAAGAAGAAGAAAGGGGACCTCGGCATTGACTCGATGCTGGCGTGGGACCCTCGGCAGCGACCGCATTCCCTCTACGTCTTGTAAGAAGACACAAAAGGTCTAGAAAACCATGGATCAGCCGTGAGCTTTATAAACGAAATACAGAACGAAATAAATTATTTGACAAGTTTATCCGATCAAAAGACCAGACAATATAATTGAATATAAACAAAAAAGAAAGAAATTAAACGCAGATTTAAAGAAAGCACGGTTAGAATACTATAAGAACAAGTTCATTGCCGAATCGGACGACCCTAAGAAAATTCGGAAAGAAATGGGAAGGCTTATTGGTAAAACGAACAACAAGATCCCCAATACTCTCAATTTTGAAGGTCATCAGTGCTTACTCACCACGGAGCGACGCGACCGTTGTTAGGCTTAACTACGTTCACAATATCACTGTTAGAAAGCGGATTGTCAGACAGTGGTGTGTTTGTTGACATCAATGCATCCGATAGACAAAGCACGTCTGGGGCTGGGCTATTCCTCGACCCCAGCTTTGCTAGACGTGTGCGCCGCTCGGTTTCACGGTTGATCATTTCAGCAACCACGCAATAGCAACCATTATGAGAGTAGCTTGGCTTGGCTTGACTTGGCCTGGTAGCTTCGTGGCAAAAGAAAATTGGCGGGCTTGGACGCTAGCCGGCTAGCTAAGGTTGACGCAGTTCAAGACTCGCGGAGCCGAAAATGAAAAATGTGTTCATTATGTGGGAGAAAAAAAAATGTCCAACTGTCGATGGTTGTTTTGAGGGGTGCGTTCATTATGCGAGAAGAAAAGACGCGTGACTGGCAGTTCTGAATTAAATAAGTGCTGGAATTACATTTCACATTCCCCATACAGTGTTGGGACTTGTGCTACGAACATCTTAAGCAGCTTTTCTGAAAAGATAACCACACAGATAATAAGTATAGCAGAGGGCAAAGACGTTCATGAACACAGAATACTTTCCCGCAGGCATGATTGGACCTCAAAGCCCGCACTCCGACATTGTTTTCAAATTTTACAACGACAGCTTTTTACAGCCCTTCTCAATAAACTTTGGAGCAAGCAAAAAAAAAACTTTTTCTCCATTTTTTTCAAACGAGCAGGTGGCCGAGATTGCCTGCATGGGCCATTGGCATAAGCGCTGAAGCGAACTTTCTCTGAGATCGACGCGGTTCTCTTTTAGGAAGCCTTGATGTCCAATTGTCACACGGTGGAGACATACTTTGATGCATCAAAGTTTGACAGCACTTGCCACAGTAAACATATAAAAAACTTCAGGGGGGAAATGGCAAACTATCACTAGCCACAGCTAAGCGCTTGCACTGAGACACAACCTATGCATGTTCACTCAGGCAACAAATAAAAAAAGGAAGATTGCCATAACTCCATACAAGCGCGAGTATATGAAGTAGATGTCATAACTCCATACCAGCGCGATCGTATGAAGTCATTCAAATCAATCGGACGTCACTAGGTGCCAAAAACAAATTCCTTCTCAAGTACAGTCGAATCTCGTTAATTCAATCTCGAGGGGGGCCGAAAATTTGTTTGAATAAAGCAGAGTTTGAATTATCAGGAGTTTCCTCCCATTGAGACGCATATGATGGGACCTGCATGTTAGTTTGAATTATCCGCAAGTTTGAATTAAGAGAGTTTGAATTAATCAGAGTCGACTGTACATTCTAAATTACCCGTCTTGCCTCCCATGCGAGATGCGAAACGGGAGGGGATTATAATAAGAGTGCATGTGTTTTGTATTCCGTATGCAAAAGGTGTGTCTGAACCACTAAGCTGCATTTTGCGACCCCTTGGTATTCTAACTGCGTTCAAGCCGTACCAAAAAATCGCAAACATTGTGTCGAAACCAAAAGACACCAACCTGAAGAACATCCATGAGGTGTCACGTACAAGAACCCGTGCAGTGACTGTGCTTGATACATTGGTGAAACTGGACGCAGAAGAGACTAGACCGAAAGAGCACAAGCGTGATGCAACATATGCGTCGCATGCGACCCGCCTGAAGATTAAACTGTGGACCACACTTGGACAATGGGTTATTCGTTGAACTTCGCGGGTGCAACAACCTTGGCAAGAGAGGAGAGGAGTGATGGGGTCATTGAAAACCGCTGGAATCATGGATTGTCTGAAGGGACACGTCATCGTGCAACAAAAAACACGGCCTCCGCCCCTTAATGTAGAGTGCGCCGCAATATGAAAGACCCACTGGGAGCGCGTGGCCGAGGCGGTGCCTGGCGGGGGCGCTGCGAGCGCTCCGGGCAATTCCATTCTGCCTCGAGGGGAGGACGCTCGCTCGGGGCTCAGTTAAAGCGCGCTCTTATCAGTTTGCGCTGAGCCCCGAATGAGCGTCCTCCCCTCGAAGCAGAATGGAATTGTCCAGAGCGCTCGCAGCGCCACCGTTAGCCACCGCCTCTGCCACGCGCTCTCAGTGGGTATTTCATATTGCAGCGCACTGTACACAAAACGTTCCGATAAATAGAGCTGTGTCGAGCTAGATCCTTATATTGCTGCTGTACTTACTGAGGCTGCCTCCCGCATGGGAGGCAAAAAGTGTAATAAAATTGTTTCTTGTGTTATGTCAAGTCGGTGTGCTCATTTTGATTATAAATTGTAGAGCGAAACAAGAATGCCAAGTGAGGGAAAGAAGATGTGAATGCAACCAATTGTGCTGAGAAGAATCGGAATACAGTAATCAGATAGGTAAATGTGCTAGCCGTCATCAAGCAACGAGCGCCCTTCAAGATCAAGCTTAAGCGTAAGCGTCAAAGTGAATCTCGAAACTCCAATCATTGTGAGGCAGCAGACGGGCCGCTGCCTGCCTGCCTAACATACTCTGCGGTCTTCCCTCCCTGTTGATTTTTGGGCGACTGTTTCGTTTCGTGGCTGACTTGGTCTATACATACGCACATAGTTGTCATGGATGTCACAGCCGGGGCTTAAGGAATATGTCGACGTCATTACCAGGTACAGACATAGTTTCGGTTTGTGGCCGCTGTCGTTCAGCATTGGCCGCCGCTGCATTGTTTTCGGCACATTCATTTCTTTCGTGTGCTGTGCGATTGCGGTCACAGTGGCGCAGATCTGCCAATGTGTGCAATGTTAAGTTGCTTAAGCAGAGGTAAGAGCTCCGCACAGGAGAGTAATACAAATCCAAATATAGGACTCTACTGTTTGCCGAAAGTAATAATGCGACAGTTTGAGCGCATAAAACTGCTGTCCGAGAAAGCATGGAGCCCCTGGCTGGCTCGTATGCATCAGAAGAAATCGAATAACCTCGGGAACGACCTTGTCTGTGGCCATCACTGCACAACTGGTAAGGAATACGCACCGAACGCAGGTTACTTGAAGTTTATGTTCATCCTCTGTCAGCTTTGGCACAGCAGCCGAGGCAGTGTCACAGTGCAGGAATTGGCGAACATTTTAATGAGCTGCGGAGAGCTGCTGCTTGTGTCTTTGCTTTTACCTGTTCGTAGCACGCGTACGTTGATGATGTATCGACGACGACGAAGTTTATACAGCCCAGATGCTCTGACTTACAATGTTACAAGTATGGGCACGTCTCTTAATCTGCGACTTCAACTCTCAACAATACACTACAAACCCCGACTGCCTGGGCTAGGCACATGGAGAACAACCCCCACCATTTACGGGGCTTGCCTGTTCACGTAACGCATTTTGTTAATGTTTTCGGTTGAAATGTTCAGTTCAGCTGGATGCTGTAACATACCCATGACACACAGATCGTAGTGATGCCATAATTGAATGGTGAACGAGCAGCGATGGTGGCCGCGTCTGCTTCTCAGTACCTGGCAATGGCGGCCGGCGAGCAGAAAAGGGAGAACTGATGTCACATGAGAATTATGTATTTGAGAAGAAAAAAAAAAAACCCGGATGATAGAAGGCGCCCTTGAGAAACTTCACTGCAGTTCTGCTATGCGGGGGGTACAGAATGACAGTTGTTTATGTTCTGAAGCCTAGGATCCAGACAGCGGAGAAGCCGGTCCAGGGCCCCGCTGGCTCGTAAAGGCGAAGGTATCAGGTGGCATTTGGTCACTCCTTCGGAAAAAATAAAAAAATAAACTCAACATACACTTGGTATCTTACCCGCACACCAAGGGGGCCCCCTTCCTTCCCTCCCCCATTTCGCTCTCTCCTTAGGCTTCCGAGCTCGACATCAATCTACCATTAAAATACATGTGTTGTGAGTCGAAAGATGTGTCGTCTTGTCCGTTGCTATGCTTATTCTTTCTGTTCTAATGAATCTCCTGCTATTGTTGTTTTAGTTTGAATCGTGTGAGCTCAGTGCTCACTACGACTATGTATGGTTGTCAGCATTGGAAGAAGATTTTTTTCTTTTTTTCAAATAAAATTGCCTCTTGCCAGCATGGTCGATCAGCGATGGGGTGACCTCTGTGCGAAGTAGGATGTGCACAGCCTCCGAGAGCCGAGCGAAGTGCTTCCAGTAGCGAGATGGTAGAACATCTAGGGTGCATGGCAGGCCGTAAAATAACAGCCACAGCCGCCATTCACTGGCTTTTCAGAACTGCCCTCTCAAGGAGGGACCTTGGGAGCCGGGTGACAGAGTGAGGAGGCCTGATGCTCAGCAGTCGTTCGTTGACTGTGCAGAGAACTGCTGGCTGACCTGCATTTTGCATAACAAAAACGTAACTGAAACACTCTCATTCTTAGCTAGCAGCCACTAAGTAAGCAAAACACTGTGCATTCAAATTCCCGATGGTTCAAACTCCCACCCTCGCCGAAGATAAGCAAAATACAGACAAAGTCTTGCGCCTCAGTATTTGCAGCCTATTACTGCATGAGGCAGCACCCACAAAATTAAAATCATCATGACTCAAGATTAGGATTCTCTTGTTGAAATCTACTTGCTTGGACGAATGCCTCCAACAGGCCACGAGCATTGCCATCTTTATAGGTATGTCATCTATTTAGTATGTTACGTCACATATCTGGTATGGCCATGTGATAAGTACCGTATTTTACAATGCATAAGACGCACACCCCACTTTTTGCAGGTTTCTAAGTAAAAATTAGCATATACGATGCACCTGTGTATAAGCCGCACTGCCGAAAATTGTAGAAAAAAGTGTTTCTTATGTATGAGATGCATCGTTTTATAAGATGCACCCCACATTTTTCGCAAGTTTCTAAGTAAAAATTAGTATATAAGATGCACCGCTGAAATTTTGTAAAAAACGTGTCTTATACACCGGAAAGTACGGTAGACAAAGTGTAGAACATGACAGTGACCAGGGGTGGTGGGGGTCGGGTCACTTTCAGCTGCCGGTTTATTGCTCTAAGACTAACCTACCGCCTTGCCCTGACTGTACCTTAAAGAAAGTTCAGATGTCTGAACCAACTTGAAGAAGATCTATGCAATTGTGATTAAGTGTAACTAGTTTCCATCGTTCAAAAAGAACAAATAACACTTAAAAGGACGGAGGACAGACTCTCACAGATCTTCCATGGAAGAACTGTGAGTGTTTGTCGTCTGCCCTTTTAAAATGCTTTTTCTTCATGTTTGAACATGTAGTTTATTCAACGAGCTCTGCTACGTGTAGTTTTCATCACTATTGTTTTTGTATCCGCTAATCCAAATGACTGTTTACCACTGCTTGGCTTGGCTACAAAGCTTACCAATGTAGAATCTTTGCTCGGAGTTGCAAGATCCCAGAAAGAGCTCGTGAACTGCCTCGTCACACCCAACAACACGCAGTGCATGTAATCGACAGGATATCCCCACACAGGGTCAAAGTAGGGCACGCTGGCAAGGGCAGAGGGTCCTTTTACTCCTTCAACAGGCTCCCGGAATCGCTTTGCAAGTGCGGTATCCCTTGATAAAGACACTGGTGTCCTTTGGGGCGGGACTTCTTCTTCCTGGGGGTAGCGTATGCATCCTGTAAAAATGAAAACAGTGCAATTATAGCGCGAGTCTCGCACCTCGCACTCATTGTCCCAGAGCTCCAAAGCAAAGCCATTATTTGAGACACCAAAAATCACGTGAATAAAGAGATTGGTGTTAGTATGAAATGACAATGAATATATGCCAAAAATCGGGTTTGAACTTATGACACAGGCATATAGCCTTTGTCATAAGCTTGTAGCACACAGCACACGCAAGCGGGCTTGCTCCTGTACGGTGGCACTGTTCTCAGTGCTTGCCCAGTGTAAGGGTCGTCAGAGAGATGAGGAACTTTGTGCTTGCATGCGCTTGCCTTTAAAACAAAGCCGCGCAGTTATCAAGGCGTCCTCCCTCACTCTCCAAGATCCTTGCAGGCAGTGAGCGCCGACGAAAGCAGTGCCTTCGTAAGGAATCAATTCCACTCTGGCCACGCCCGTGGTGCGGTAGAAATTTTTGACAAAGACTATGCAGTCAGCACAAAAAGAGATTGGCACAAGTGAGCATTTGCCGGGGCGGCAAAAGATTGGCACAGGATGCTACGGTTGTGCAAACACACCATGAGTGACACTGTCGGACAGGTCCCACCTTTACAGCACGGGGTAACTCAGCGGAGAGTAGCCATAGAAGAGCAATACCAAATAGCAACACCAAAAGTTGACAGTGTCTTCGTGCTTAGCAAATAAAAAGAATCGCAAATGATTGACAAAGAGAGGCTAACCTAGGCTAACTGTCACTGGGTGGCTATTCTGCAGGGGAAGGTGTAATGGCAAACAATAACTATCTGCCAAAGCACACCCCAGATTGAGAAGTGGAACGGCCAGCCCATCTCACTCCCCTGTATATATGACATCTCAATGCGGCGGGCGATCATGTCACAGCTCCAGCTGTCAATTACCTGTGCTAATCTCTTTATGTGCCGAGTACATGTACACTTGGGAGCAAAAGTTTGGATAACACCGGACAGCTTAGGTGCCTGGTTCCGTGTTATCCAAACTTTTTCACTCAAGTGTACATTACATATATATATATATATTTATATATATATATATATATATATATATATATATATATATATATATATATAAGCTCTGTCCAAGCATCTCATGCATGACAACTATAATCAAAAGCTTACCTGCAATGTATTTTCCCCTTATCAGGCACTATGGGCATCCGAAGTAACCAGAATAGAGCACATGATTTTGCACAGCTGCACGTGCAGGGGCGTCTGCACAGCAGCAGATGAGATGCACTTGTGATTTGTAGCTTCTTGTTCCACACGTCCACTCGATCGGCTCCATGTCCATCAATACATCCACAAACTTTCCCATGAATAGCATCATATACGGGTGTTTTGGGCCGAACCATAGTCCCGCCAGAGTTGTATTGCGAAACCTCTGTTCCGGTGGAAGTTCGCTTACAGTAAACTGTATCGGCCAAATAGGAGACCGAGATGACTTGAACACTGGACTGCCGTCTGTATTCACCGTCAACGTTAAGTCTCCAGGCTTTACCGCAGCATTCTCCTTCAGGTTACGATACACAGATCCGCTTGTAATGTCTGTGATTGAGGGGCTGGACAGGGACGTCTCAATGGTGGAAAGACTTTCGCTGAGAGTTTGTTTTGTCTTTGCAATCACGTGCTTCACTTGTTGTCCAACATCCAAAATCGTGAAGTAGTTGCATTCTGCTTCACTATCAACTGAAGCGCTGCACACAGTGCACGTCAACGTGCCAACGTCGTCTTCTTGCAGAAGTCCACCACCGTTTGTACGTTCACAGTAGAAGTACTTTTTGGCAACTGTAGAGGCTTTCCGAGTCCAAAGCTTGCGAAAGAGTTATTTACTACCTGGCAGAACATTCTGATTTTGCCCGAACAAGTTGTTGACAAATTTTAGAACATCATCGAGTGCACTCCAACTAAAGTTATGAGCGTGTACAATTGCCGTAAGCATAGCCACTGCACTGCCCTTTGTCGTGCTGGTGTGAGGCAGGGTAGAGGTTCCAAAGCGACCAAAGCACCTCACCATTAGGTCGTCTTCATCTTCACATGCACCAGCAATGATGTCTTGGGGAGTTCTGCTGTCGCCGTCGCCGTGGTCGTCCTCTTCCGGTGCGATCTCTTCACTGAGGGGAACGTGAGGTGGCGCAATCTCGTCAGGATCTTCGAGGTCTCGACTGTCAGACACATCGTCCCCATCTAATTGCGAGTCAGCGCCATCGTTTTCATATGTTTCGAAGTGGGTTTCATCTTCGAACGAAGACGTGGGCGATCCAACGCGGCATTCTCCGGAGTGTTGTTGCGAGTTGTCTGCGCAGTCGTTCTCGAGCAGTAACTGCTGCTGATCGCTCGTCCGCTTTGCTTGCCTTTGCAAGTCGACGACCGGAGTCGACTGTCCCGGTGAGTTAGCAGGGGGGACGCTCGGAGTCGACTGTCCCGGTGAGTCAACAGGGGGGACGCTATCTGAAACTCCTGAAGTCGAAGCACACTTGACAAGTTGTTCCGTACGGTAATAATGTCGGGTAGACCTAGGAAGAACATACTTCGCACCCTTGCGGAGATACTTTTTTCTCCTCGTCGGCCCGCTGGGCCCGCCGCTTGGGTCACCGTCGCTTGGTTTTTCCGGGTTTTCCATTTCAACAGTTGCTAGAAAGGCATGGCATGGTTCGAAACTTCAGGAAGCACAGCAAACGAAAAACTGACGCCTTCGGAAAACATGGTTACCGTTTCAGAAGCACCGAGCAACCGAGCAATGTGCTCGGATAGTTTTCTTAGTTTTGTTGACCACGGGCATGTGCTTGGATTGTGTTGGATATTGTACGGATCTTCGCCAGGTGCTTGCTGAAAAATATATAACATCCCAGAAACATATTAAGAAGTAATTGACATAACTCACCTAAGAGTGAATGTAAAATAACAATGTGTCCCGTCTAAATTAAGATTAATCAAATACGGTAACAATCTCACTTTCAGGAATACGTTGTTTAGTGGTGGCTGCAACGTGGCTGTGTTTCCGGCCGCTTAACCGGCAGGCTTCTTTTCCTTTTCTTTGTGCGGCTGTGCGGCTCGTGCGGCTGTCGGGTTTGTTATTTCTGTTCTTGTGCCACGCTAAAGTGTTGTGTGACAGAAGTATGTTCGCGTACGCACGGTATAAGGATAAACACAGAGCCCTGGTGCCCATTACGCTCATCAAACAGTTTAAACCGACAGACGTGGATGATTTTGATCCCGAGAAAGTCAAAATGGTCTTCTGGAAAACGAAGGATGGTACCCTGGCCGGGCACTACAAAGCCAACGTCATCATGCTTGGAGGTAAGTTCCCTCTCGGTTCATTCAGTCGCGTACTCGCTTTTATTGAAGCCACCGGTTTGTTGCACCAACTCGAATCACATCTAATTGTGTTTACCTTACAGTCTCAACAAATGGTAACTAAACGCATAACCAAGTCTGGCACGGCATGGCCATTTGAGCTTTGGCGCAATTAAGCGCCCTAGTCTACTTCTACTTGGAGGCACGTTAATGCTGACACGTTGCTCTATGGGACGGGCGAACTATCGCGGCCCCTTCTGTTGTGGAAAATTAAATACAGGCTGTGTTATTGCCCTTGTTTGAGATAACTGTTTTTCTATTCAGAAACCGAAGACCTGTTGCTGCGCGCGATGATCAAGCAGAAGTTGGCCATTCCTTCTATCATCTATGATGACCGTGTGGAACAACCACCGGAGGTAAGTCACAGTGCGTAAGGTTTCCCGAAGGACTCACTAGCTAGTGTTCGCAATAATCATTATTGGCGTTTTCTTTTTGAGTTCCTCTTCCTTCTTGTCAGGAAGCTAGACTATCACTCGAAAGAGTTAATCTATACGCGGTACCTCGTGCACCTTGACCGGAAATGGCTATACACACTACACGAAACTCCTATAAAATTAATGGTTACGAGTTTCTGAGGTGGTGGCATAGTGGTAGGGTGTCTGCTTCATACGCAGCGGGCCCCGGTTCGATCCCCACTGTGGGCATACTTTTTTTCTAGACCATTTTTCTTGTCGAGCATTTGGCGATATTTACATTTCTTTTTTACGATTAGCACTGAAAAAAAAAAGAATGCTGTCGACGAAACTTCGCAGAACTAAATGGTATGGGATGTCCTTTCCGGAGGTGCAGTCGGGGACAGCGGGCTTGGGTTGCCGGCTGGACGCTGTGTATGGGTTACGTTTTGTAATTAGCAGCCGCACACTGTCGCTGCAAAGCGGCGTGAACGCAGGCGGGGGGGGGGCGGGTTAATGCGCTCACCAGTGATACACACGCCGTCTGAAAAGGGTGACCCAAATGGCATTAGCTTTCTGCGTAGTGCGTATAGCCATTTCCGGCCGAAGTTCACGACGTAGTGCGTATAGCTTTACTCTTCTCGAAAACATTGGGATCCCCTTGCACTTTTTCAACATTCTTGAGATTGTTAAATTAAATTTTTTTTTTTTATAACTAGTGGCTCTATAAAACATTTTTTTTCCTAATGTGCCTTTCTGGATCTTGTGAAAACGGGTAATACGTTTATGTCCCCTCCCGGACAGTAGAAAACGAAGGTTCAGAAAGTGGTTCTGAAAGTCCTCGTCGGTTGCCTCAGGGCAGCAAGAATGTTCAGTTAGGACTTCACGAAATGCACTACAACTCGTAGGGCATTTTGTGGAGTCCTAACTGAATATTCTGGGCTTCCATCCGCTAACTGCTAGCGTTTGCTACGAGGGAGGATTCTCAAGCTGAATGTTTCTGATAGAGTAAATAGACTTGTTGCACTGCTCTGTGGATACTATATACACTTAGCTTTTGGTTTTGATCTTACAATTGCAAACGGGATTGGTGCCTGTCTGTATGGCTAACACATGATCGCACATGTCCTACGTCTGATGTTGCCATAAATTGGAACCACTTCCAATTAATGGCAATATAGCTTTTTTCTTTTTGCCCGAGATTGAGTTTTAAGTTTGGATCGCCATTGTTCTGTGCAAATGGTTGCAACCCTTTATGGACATAGTTTTCCGAGAAAGCAAGTTTTCAAAGCTAGACACTCGATGCGCATTCACTCTACCGAAAACAGAGCCATGGAATAAAATGAGATGCCTGTTTGCATTATACATGAAAATCAGGTGGCCTGATTGTCTGGAACACCACGGTAAACATGGGGTGAACAAACGCTGGCTGTTTTAAAAGCTGTGAAGCGTCATTGCCACGAGACATGACATATATTCATTGGAACAGCCAACGATGCAGCAGCTTATGTTGGCAACCTAGGGCTGTCGCACCGTAGCATAACTTCAGCAAAGATGGATTGCCAGTCGCTGTGCACAGAGTGAATAGTTCTTTCATTGTTTTTTTTTTAATTTTCATTCATCTTCTTTTACCCTTGGTTGGCCAGATCATCAAAGTGCTTTCTTTACTCATGTTTTATTTAGTGCTTTTGAGTAGAGCGTTTTGTTACCAAATAAAATCAAAGAGGAATTTGATAGACAATCCTTAATTGTGCTCTATTATCTAAGGTTTGCTTCCTAAACATTTAATTTTGTATGTGCAATCTGTCTAGAACTGCCAATCTACCACTTCCGGTGTGGCACAGACAGAGCAAGTGCAAACTACTTCAAAAAGGCGCCGTTCTGAAGAGCTGCACAA
Source organism: Ixodes persulcatus (assembly GCA_013358835.2). Classification (NCBI taxonomy): domain Eukaryota; kingdom Metazoa; phylum Arthropoda; class Arachnida; order Ixodida; family Ixodidae; genus Ixodes; species Ixodes persulcatus. The sequence goes on along the minus strand of JABSTQ010001604.1, from coordinate 16,632 downwards.
AAAAGGCAAGTCATTGGAATATTTCAGTCTGGATAGAAGCGCCAAAAGACAGCGACAATGTGGTGGAGGTAACGACAACACGGCGCGCACTCACACCTGGAAGTTTATTAGAAACGCACTGACTTAAATACTGTAATGGAAGCACCTCACTTGCAGCCACTCCACTCTCTCTCTAATAATAGGATTTACCTATCTAAGGACGCCACAGACTGCTCACTGATGCCCTTATCGGCGCCCCTGATTTTGATGATAAACGCTTCGTGGATTTCCCCAGCTGTTTTTCCGCTCTGTCATCCCAAGATGATTGTGGTTGGAAACAAGGGAGTGCACGCGCATTCATCGCAATGCACCGCCAGAATCCCAAACGGCGTCTGTTTGATAGCCACTGCGTGTTCTGCACAATCGTTTACACAGTGGCCTGTTTGCCCTATGTAGGTACACCCGCAGGATAGTGGAATGTCAAACGACAGTGGTTGAACATTCTAAAATCTTATTTTTGTGTTTCTTTTTGCATTTTTCATTATCCCTGTCTAGAGCGTTAATTCATTTGCACAGAGACGAAAGCTTATTCGGTGCCAAAAGGACAACCAGAACGTTGCGACGCCCCGCCGCATCAGGTGGGTTTGAGAAGGAAGTATAGAGGTGTACCGCAAAAAGTTCATGAACGGCAAAAAAGTACACTGGCCATCATTCCTTGCCTTCATGCTTTCTCCCACAATTCCTAATAAGTTGCGGGGCATTACAACAATATATATTTTAGAAAATGATGTGGCATGGAGCCTACGAGGTAAAATTCTTTCTCCTATACCGCCCCCAACTTGCTCCAAGACCTCGATTTTTCTGCTTTCAACCTGCTCCAAAACGCATTATTTTTTTCTCCCAAGATTGCCCCAAAGCTTTTCTGATCAGTTTCATCCCTCCAGGTAGCAACAGCTGCAATATTTTAGTTGTCCCATTTATCACACATTTTTTCTCTTTTAGGGTTACGGGGTCCTGAAAAACTTTATGAGGAGGCACTGGCTAAGGTCCAGTCATTAAAACTGAAAGTGAAGAGCCTGAAGCTTCAACTGAACGAGGAAAGAAGCCATTCTAGAAAAATGGAGAATGTACTGCTGTCAAGACTAAGTAAGTTCAGTCAGCATGATAATCTTTCGTTTTATGTATAAGCTCCTTCCTCGCATTTTAAACTGCAATGTGATTGCTGCACCAATTGCCCCAAGTTGCTCGCTCTGCCACAGTAGGGCAGCCGCATCGCGAGAGACGCTGGTCTCCAGCTTAGCTCTCATTGAGCGTATATGTGTATGTCGTTTTATTAACAACACATTACTGATCACAAAGGCCTTTCACTCTACAGCAGCGCACTGCAAGGTCCAGTTTATCTGATTATGAATCATTGCAACATCATTTTTTCCATGAACGGGCTGATGCGTCGAGACCTCGCGATCAGCACAGAAAATCATTTGGGCCGCCACCTTTTTTACAGCAAAGCTGTTAAGGGCTAGTTCCCCCACCATCGTGTCCGCGAACAAGCGGCGTGTCAAAACAAAACTCAAGCCAGTTCACCGTCACCCTCAGCAGTGTTGGCAATGGAGGCTAGCCAGTTCATCGTGCTGTCGCGCAGGTTCACCTTCTTCCTGAGTGTCCGTGTCAGCGGCCACCTGCGTTCGTGCCACTGAGTATGCCCCCATGCCATTGAGCATGCCCCATGAATGGCGTCGCCCTACTAGAATAAAACGTCGTCTCACCTGCCAATCGTGTGTGTCCCGTGACGTCGAGATCGCGCTAGCGCTCTCATCAGTTGCCCTTTAGACTCAGGATAGGTCGGCCGCGAGCGATCACTTCGAGTTTCACTGCGTTGAGTGGTTCCGAATCCCCTGTGGAAGAAGAGCAAATCACTTGCCTGGATCGCCGCCGAGAACAGAAGCGGCGATGTGACTGGCGCCGGCGGGTCAACGCCACGGTCGACAATCGTTCCACGGAAGCCGAGCGCGAGGCCCGGCGAAGACAGGATGCCGCGCCGGCTGAAGTTTTTGGGTGCTGCTTGGCGAGGTTCCGGAGGGAGTTTGTGGAGAACCTGTTCGGCGTCACGTACGCCGTGTGCGACCGACTGTGGTTCGCTGGAGACTTATCCACGATCGGCGGCGTGTCAAACAAGAAGTGGAAAACGGCCGCGGCCGCGTTGCGGCAGTGTATCGAGTTTGAGTCGGTGGCGTTGCCATCTACGCGCTGAATGATTTCCTCGGTGCCGTCGAACAGTTCGAGATGCCGGTCGCGAATGAAGCCATCGTCGCCCCGTGCGCCGTCAAGGTGCGCGATGGTCCGGTGGTCGCCGTCGTGTACTCCCTCCCCCTCCCCCCCCCCCTTTTGCGACGCCCAAGAGTGACATTGAAGCATTCATGATAGACGTCTTCAGCTGGGTCATGCTCGGCGACGACACGTCTGTTGTAGTGACTGATTACTTTAACATTGTTATTGCACGCCAGGAGAGAAAGTGGTTCACATCATTTGTGCTCGAGTGCTCCGGGCTTGCGTGTGTTAACAAACCCACGGTGCCAGTGACCAGGCATCGGACATGTATAGATCTCGTCTTTACGAAGACCGTGCCTGCTGTCAGCGTAGACCCTAAGGCGGTGTACCACCGCGATCACAAGGCCATGGTCACTGTGGTTACGAAATCAATAACAGCCCCGGATCGTTTCTATATATGTATGTTACTTTAATCATTCAAATAACCAATTGCACCATCACACCTTAATCGTTATAATTATAAATACTTAAATCCCTCCATAGCAGAGCTTCGCTGGCCTTCCATCTTCAGCAGAGTGGAAGGGCTGAAAGTTTTTTTATTGAAATTAAGAAACACATAGCTCGGCTTCATGGCTGAAACCGACACTCCAGCGCCATCGTTCAGTGACAGCAAAAACCACACATTCATCTGATATTGGTATAATGTTGGCTCTTGTTTAGTGCAACAAGCGAAATTTGTGCGATCGTTCTCATGCTGGGACATCAATAGTGCTAATTACCAACATTATTACTAGTGTTCAGTGTTTTTGGAGTTTATTTTTGGTAAAATTTGAATGGTGTTTTTCGGAGTTTGTTTTTTGCAGGGAATTTTGAGGTTTATTCTTGTGACATTCCCAAATCTCTATAATCCAGCATTTATTCTTGTCATATTCTCAATTCTCCAAACTATTGTTGTATCTTTCAGGGCTCAGAAATAAATAACTCACATAAAGTTCACAGGCAAATGTTCTACGGATTTATCTGAAAACACGGGACCCCATTAGTTACCTGATTTTAGCTATTTCAAAATATTCTCTAACAAGCAATTACCTTGTAACAATTACCCTGCAAGCATTTCAAAAATTTGATGTCGATTTTTCACTAAGAAAAGTGTTGATTGGGCAAGCAAATACTGTAGCGGCCTTCATACACTCAGAACCGCGGCTTGTAAGATTCATATTCCTATGGCTTATGTGAAAACTCACAGTTCCTTCGTAGGTTTTCTCGCTCCAAAAACATGTTAATTTAAGTGAGGGCTAACTATGTGAATAGCGTGATTGTATGGGCGTAGAGTGTTACTTAAGCCCACACCACCTCATGAAGGGCGTAATTTGCATGGCCTTTTTCACAATCTATCACAGAAGCGGTGTCTTCTACCAGGACATCACACCATATGGCTCGAAGCTGCCTTGCTGACGGTTCCCTTCCCCGCCTGGATGTACCAGATTGCCTGGCTCATGTAGGGACAGCCTCGCAGGCTCGTACCTGGTCTCCAAGCAAAGACCCTGGAGGCCTGGACTGCGATGATTGCAGTTCAGAAGAGCTGTGTCAAGACCCCTTTGCTCTAGAGGCATCAGGGACCTCCCTGAAGTCTCTGGGGGTTACCACATGAGTCTGAGGCAGCAGCGCCACCACCAGGTCCTGTGGCAGCAGCGCCACCACCTGGTCCTGTGGCAGTCGTGCCGTCACCCTGTCCTGTGGCAGTCGTGCCGCCACCTCGCCTTGTGGCAGTCATGTCACCACCTCGAACCGTGGCAGTCGTTACACCACCTCGTCCTGTGGCCGCATTGCCCCCACCTCGCCCCGTGACAGCATTGCCACCACCTCGCCCAGTGGCAGCTTTGCTACCACCGTCTATCATGGCAGTTGTGCCGCCACCTCGTCTCGTGGCAGTCTTGTCACCTCCTCGACCCGTGGCAGTCGTGACACCGCCTTGTCCTGTGGCCGCATTGCCACCAACTCGTCCCGTGGCAGCATTGCCATCACCTCCTCGTCTCCTGGCTGTAAAGCCATCTCCTCTTGCGGCAGGAGCCGTTGGAGATAATGATCAGGTATGTATAGGCCATATCCAATTTACATGTTACAGCCGACTCATGTAGGGGACTGCCACAGGAGCAGTCGGACACTCTTCAGTTTTGCCCAAAAGAGTTTATTTGAAGAGCTGTTGAAGAAAAGGCCAAACCATGTTCGCAGCTTATTAAAGCACAATAATTTTTTAGGGACTAAGCTCATCAGTTGCGAACACGTTCCTAGTGGGATCGCTCAAAGGAGCTGTAGGTAGTGCGCATGCGCATAAACGCACTTGACCTGCCGCATGTGTGGGAAATGCAACTGTGAAGCAATCGCATAGTTTGCTGCATGCAGCCTTGTGGGTGCGAGCCTGCCTTGGAATAGCGTACATTGCCTGTATGCATCTGAAATTTTAGTCACTCTATACCGGGTGTCCCAAGTGGCGACCAGGCTCTTTAAATCAACCACAAAATTCAGTTTCTTAACCTTTTGTGCTACGATTTGGTGCAGCGTTGCCCATAGATGGTGCATTTTATGTTGTAAAATTTGCAAAGACGAACTAACTGAAGAAAAAGTAAAGAAAGAAAAAGGCTTAGCACCTATGAAAACGCAGTGAAGCCACCGGTCTACAGACAATACGGCGCTGTTTCGCACGGGAGACAAGAGATGGCGCAAGCGGTCGCGGCACCAACTGCCGCCAACGAACGGGCATACGGCGCCAAGAGCCGGCGTCAAATTGCGGACAATCTCTTCGACTCAAAAGCGGCACGCGTTCCGCAGGCGCCGACAGTCGCAGAAACAAAAACAGGCGCGGTAACAACAAGGAACTGCAAAGCAGATGACATAAGCACCACGAAAGAAAACAGTCAAAATAACCCGCCAAATTATTTTTAGATGCGGAGCATCTCTTGCTCGGGTCTATGTCCCGCGGCGTCGGCGTTGTAGTCGGCTCTCGAACTACGCACGCGCAACTCTCCTCCTTCCCTCTCTCCAACAGCGGCGCGTTACTCTCTCCGCTCTCTCTCTCTACCAGCTGCGTGCACTGCGCGTGCGTTCGCTTCTCCTCCCACCGCGCGCGCACGCGCAACTCTCCTCCTCTAGTCTCCTCTCCTTCAAGTGTGAAAAAAAAAAAACGGCGAGCGGGCGAGCGTTCCAAGTTTCTCTGCCGCGAGCCACGACGAAGGCTCGCGTAGGGAGTAACGCTAGGGCAGTCGGTGGCGCCATCTCTCGACGTCAGCACGCAACTGACTCTTTCCTCGGAACCAACACGATGCTCCGCATCACCCCATGGTTCCCCTCGGGAAGATGGCGTAATTTTTTATTTAATCGATTATGTGTCTATTCAATCTGTTTTATTAGTAAGGATGATAAAAAAATGCATTGGCAACGGATATCAAAAAAGCTTGCGCCGCTTTTGAGTCGAAATATTGTTTGCTAAAGATGCCGGCTTTCGGCGTCGTATGCTCGTTCGTTGGCGGCAGTTGGCGTTGCGACCTCTTGCACCATCTCTTGTCTACCGTGAGAAACGGCACCGCAATGTTTGAAGATCGGTGACTTTGCTGCGTGTCCATAGGGGCTGGGCCTTTCTCTTTCTTTAATTTTTCCTCAATTAAGTTTGCTCTTTGCAAATTTTACAAAAATATGGACCATCTGTGGGAAACGCTGCACAAAATCGTAGCGCGGCTATGCCATGATATACGTAGCGTAAGCTTAGGGTCAGCTGGTTATTCTTAGCTTTCCTGGTTGTCTAGGATTAGCTTGATTATCATGCTTACTGCTGCTTCAATGACACACACACGGTATACGCAGTATGTGACTACTTCGGGATGTGATGAGTTAAGCTTCTCCGCTCTTCTTATTTCGGAGGAGGCGCTGTGTAACCGAGCTTTCGGTTGCATGTCAAAAGATCACCAAGTGATCCAAATTAATCCTCAGTCCTCCGCTGGGGAGTCAGGTGCCCGTCGTTGGTATGGCCAGCTGTGCTCCGTGTTGTTATGTATCAAGCAACCAAGCTGCCGCCCAGAACAACCGGACAGCGCGAGCCATGATCTCGAGCGGATGCATGCGCACGGCGCGTGCATTGGCGTCTGGCCTAGGCGCCATACCAGTCCTGCCAGTTTGGTCGCTGCTCCTCGCGCATGCGCAGCACGGCTCTCCAGGAGCCACGCAAAACTGCTCAACCTCGGCCAGTGTAGCCTACGCTACAAAAGATGGAGAGGTAAATGGGCTGTTGGAAGATGCCTGTCCAAGGTCAGTATAAGGTCATGACAGCAGCGTAGGAGGGCAAACTCTTGACAAAAAATGAAAGAACAATCGGAAGATGACCACAACTGGGCAGCTCAGTGCATTGTGCTGGCTGCATCAACTGGACCTTTTCAGAGCTAACAACCAAGAAAGTTTTGCACATATCCTTAAAAGAGTTGAACGGGACCTTTACTCTTGGATGTAAGGACTGGGAGAGCTTATGAACAAGGTTCTGCTCTAATTAAATCTTTTGTATGGTAGACATGTATCCTCTTTCCACTGATCTAACATATTGTAATTCTCACTTTTGCACAGGTTGACCTGGGCGACGGCCTGTTCATGATGGCAGCGCAGTTTAATCACTGCGTTAAGAAGTCTGCTACGGACTCGAAAATGGTGCGGAATACCGCCCTAGCGTTGCGGACACACAAAGAGCTGTTGGTGCAGAGTGTGACGGGGAATCCCTCCCGCCGATTTCTCAAGGAGTGTCCTGAGGGCACAAAGCAGCCTATTACGCCCAAGAAATTAAAAATAGTTTGGGGTAAGTATGAACTTCCCATTCAGTAATAGCATTCTAATGAACAAAAGTACTCATCACGGTAAATGAGTGACGTAGAAGTGTGCACTTATGCAAGATAGCGTTACTTAAAATTAAAAAAAGTACAGTAAGTACTAAAAGTTGTGCGCGAAGCCTTGAATCTTGAAGGGAACATTTTATTCAAAGCGACAGAACATCACCTGAAGTAGTCGGTGATAGGGCACTGCTGCGTTCTGTAATTAGCGGCGCTGACCGTCATATTTTCAAAAGGGCTAACTAGGCGCGACATCTCAGAATCACCATCGTTACATTCCACAAAGCTACTAACGACATTCAGCGACTGTATAACTTCCCCTAGAGCGGGGGCCCGAGGTGGCTCATCATTTTCATCAATCTCTGCCATCAAACTCCGTGATTTCGCTCTTAAGGTCTCCGGAGCACGTTTACTCATTCTCTTCGATTTTTAGGTAGTCTGTGAAAGTATGCCAATCAACTCACTGTCACGGTCCTTAATGCGGGAGCAAAGCTCCTCTCCCTCATCGGCAATCCCAGGGACAGTACTGGCACTAGCATTGGCGGTATCCTCCTGCTCTGCGGCCGGTCGCACGTAAGTGATTTGGCGAGGAACAAGACAAGCGGCGGCGACCCGCTTCACTGTTGCTCGGTCAATCGCGTGACAAGGCAAACTGCATGAAAGCGACGCAAGCGATCGAACAAGGCGATGAGCAACGCGACGGGATGAGCTCGCCAATGTGGCTGTCGCTCGCGAAATCGCCTACACGCGGTTCAGTAACGACCCGAACCACAGTTCCACGAATTAACTGGGTAGGCACGTGCGAAGCGCTCAGATTATTCGGTCATATTTTCGTGAGAAGCCATGGGACCGTGGAAATTCTGTTAATTATTCGGGATTCCGAATGAACCGAGATTGAGTTATCGAGGTTCTACTGTATTCAATTATCCTTTGACAACTTTGTTGAGTATCATAAACACGGCATAATGTACATTTCATACTGAGGATATATAGTACAATGTGCTGTTAGCAGGTGGTTCAAAGACACTCGCTGATTGTTTCTCCTACTCCAAGACAAGATATTGATTTACATTCTCCGACAGAAGCGAGTTCCTTTGTTTGTTGACGAAGTTAATATTTTCCGGGTCCCAATTAAAAAAAAAAAAAAAACATTAACGGTTAAAATGGTTGATAGCAATGAAAGCCTTAATCGATAAATCGGAAGGTTGATCGGTAAATTGTCCAGCCTTAAATAAATTGCTTTCCCGTAGCACATGGTCGTTAGGCGGCCGAACATCGTTGGAATGTTTGTAAAACGGACCCATTAGTAGTAGTGCCACTCTGTGGCAGAATAATTCGCTCTTATAATTATTTAGGCCTGAAAGATAACTTCTACAAGCCGACGCAAGGCGAAGCCTGCAATCACTTTTCGCAGTTTCGCACCATTTCCCTGCTTGAAAAGTTTGCTGCACCACCTTGTAGTTATGTTCACCTGGACAAGGCATGTGGGCACATGGCATGCATCCCCAATGCAGAGGCGTGTGGTACAAATGATTAGTTTTGCGTACAGGGCAAAGCAACATTGTTAAGATGAAAATAATTTGCACTGTAATTTTTACATTTGTTCATCGTGTACCGGAGGATAGAGAAAGCATCTCCTTCCTTCAAAATGTCGGAATTGCACTGTGTAATTGCAAAGCAAAAGTGAAGTTTTTCCATCTGCAGCTGCGATTGGCAGCTGGAGGAACTACGGCGAAAAGATTATGTTACGTCGCCCGGGCCTAAGCTGCAGCTTAACGCCCTCTAAAGTCAGCAGAGAGAGGGACGGTTAATGTGCTCCGACAGATCATCACACATGAACATACGCGTGAACCTAATTATGTCAACTCACTCGCAGTCTTCAGGGCGACCCTGAAAATTGCGAGTGAGTTGAGGGGTGCCAGAAATGTCAATATTTCTCTTATTTTACACAGCTAGGACACGCAGGTGAAATCCGTTTTTTGTTCTTTACGTTCCAAGTGTCAAATAAGGGCAACTTCCACAAATATTTGACCAAAGTCTGGAAATCGTTGCACTGCCCCTTTAATTGGCTCTGCAAATATGTTTCATGTGGAGTCTTTTAAAGTCGGATGTTGATTATTCTGTGTCCTGTTCTGTTTCCGTTCTTCAGCTGCCCTACGTGCCTACATTGGGAACAGGCTCGAGGAAGAAGTCGACGCTAGGCTGGCCAAGACGAACGCATACTTGGCCACCTACGTACAAGACACCTGCACTAGGTGGAAGAGGGCGCAGCGGAAGAAGAGCCAAGAGGCAGCAGCTGAGGCAGAGGAGATGGCGATTCTGTCAACACTGTCTCCCTTACAGCGCCCTACCTCCCCTTCTGGCACTGCAGAATAAAGGTGATTTGACTTTCTGATGGATTCATTTTTCTGGCCAGCATATCGACGTACACGTCTGGACTGACGTCTTATATGTGCTTTCAGTAATTAGATACCTGATTCCTTATGCCAAACATGATTTTCTAACATGAATTTCAGAACACGAACACAAAAGTTCAATAACTATCTAACGGAGACACCATGGATCAAATGAGAATCTCGTGCAACGAGAAATCATATGGGTCCATGTGTCAAATAAGAATCTCGTATAAAACGAGAAACCATATGTTTCTCGTTTCATACGAGATTTCAAGCGTGTTTACCCAGGAAACACACCCATTACCTCAATACGCTATTACAAATAGTTATCCACCTATGCTGCCCATCTTGTTTAATCAGAACGGCATTCTCAAGGTAATAGAAAACCTGGCCCCGAGCAGTGCACCCGGTGATGATAGAATTCCTGCTAAATTTCTAAAAATAATCAAGCATGCAGCTTCAAATATCTTTTGCAAACTATTCCAACAATCTCTTAACTCCGACTCAGTCCCACTTGACTGGCGCTACGCCAAAGTCATGCCGATCTTTAAATCAGGAGACCATTCCGATCCTACGAACTATCGCCCCATTTCCCTTACCAGCGTGCCATGCAAAATCATGGAACATGTTTTGTATACCCATATCATATCTCACCTAGACAAGTGTAACTTCTTTTTTTCTAATCAATATGGTTTCCGAAAAGGTCACTCGTGCACTAGTCAACTTTTCGAATTTGTTACGGATCTTCACTTCAATACTCATCTTACTGCTCGGACAGATATCATCTTTATTGACTTCGCTAAAGCATTCGATACTGTTCCTCATCATCGCCTTCTTCTTAAACTCTCACGTCTACAAATCGATCCTTCCGTAATTACCTGGATTTCTTTCTTTCTTGAAAACAGAAAACAAGTAGTCAAAATTAACCAATCATCATCGCGTCCGTCCACTGTTGCATCCGGGGTCCCTCAAGGTAGTGTTCTCGGTCCTCTGTTGTTTTTAATATACATAAATGACCTTCCTTCTTCCATAAACTCCACAATTAGGCTCTTCGCCGACGACTGCGTTCTTTACCGAAAAATCATTGCAAATAACGATTCAATTCTACTTCGAGACGATTTTAATACTATATCTTCGTGGTGCTCTATGTGGCAGATGAACATAAACGCTCGCAAATGTAAACAAATGTCCATCACTAAGTCTTCTACAGTAACACAATCCCAATATTCATTGTTATCACAACACCTGGAACATGTAACATCATATAAGTACTTGGGAATACATCTTACAGACACTCTATCATGGAACGACCACATTGAATATATTACAAGCAGTGCCTTGAAAACGCTTGGTTTCTTGCGACGAACATTATATCTTGCCCCACCTAAAACAAAACTACTCGCATACAAGACAATAGTCCTTCCCAAATTAGAGTATGCAGGCACCATCTGGAACCCCCACAAAACTTACCTTCTTCAAAGACTGGAATCTGTTCAAAACAAAGCTCTAAGATTTATATGCAACAACTACTCACCGGAAACTAGTGTTTCGGCCTTAAAAACTAGCAATAATCTCTCTCCTCTTGAACTAAGACGTAAAATAACTCGGCTTTGTTTTTTTCATAGCATCGATTACAGCGATTCACCTTTTAAATCAGTTTATTGCCGCCCTGCCAGTTTTACATCGCCAAGGCTAGATCAATGCCGGAAAGTAGAACCATTCTTGAGTCGCACTAACACTTTCCTTTTCTCCCCCTTATTACTTTGTGTCAGAGACTGGAATGCATCGCCTGATCATATTGTTACTGACAGCAATCCCATTTCATTTAGAGATCAGTGTTCACTATTGTATAATTACTCACCTTGATCATGATTTTGTTTAATAGCTTTCGTGCTTTGTTTGTGCGTTATTCTTTCTTTATTTCGCTTTGTTCGACGACATTGAGTGCATCCGTGATCACATTTCAATTTTCCGTGTTTTGCTATTCTGTTTTTTGTTTGATTACTTTTTTAACCTTTGTCACTTGTTTTGAATCTCCCCTCATGTAATGCGTCCATCGGACGTCCTTGAGGTAAATAAAATGAATGAAATGAAATATGAAACGAAAATCTCGTATCACTTCTCGTATAAAATGAGAAATCTTTTAAGTACTCGTATAAATGAGAAACTCGTATCCTTCTCGTGTCCAATAAACACATATGAATTTCTCGTAAGCCTTTCTCGTAAGCCTGATATTCTTTTTTCAGTATGGCACTTAGTCAGCAAAATTCTTTGTCCATAAACTAACTGTTTGCAAAATGCAAAAAGTGCCTATGTCGTGTTTGCGCTTACATTGTCGGGGGGGCGTACAGTTTGCATGTTTTTTTTCTTCTAACCAGCGAGTCCTGCCCAAACAGGAAAGATGTCTCCCGTCCCCCACTTGAAATCCCACCAGCACGTAAGCATAAAAGAATAACTATTGTTGGTATTTAACCAAAGTTGTATACATACATATTTTTTACTACGTTTCATGATTTGAGGTCATTGCGTCATTGCAGCCCAGACAAGTTACGTGTGCGCAGTAACTGTACCCGCCCAGTGCGTGAGCTCTCTACTGGCCGAGGGGTTTTTTCTGCTGACATTTGTGATACCCTGCATTGTAGCCTTGCCCTCCCCTTTCACTTAAAATACACTATTCTGCATGTTGCTCTCGGGATTCAGATGCTCCCATGAAAACAAGAAGATAGATCAGATATTGCTCTCGTGCCTGTACTTTTGACAGAGATGCATAGAGCAGCATGAGCCCCTGCAACGTGAACCGTTGGCACTCGCAGGCTAAGTTTGCGACGCCGCACGAGTGGTTGTGGACAGGCACATGGGGTGCGCAAAACGCTAAAACAGCTCGTCACGCGTTTGGATCGTGAAATCAAAGCAGCCTCCTGCGTTCCGAGAAAGGACACTGTACTCAATGCCCCGCATGTCAACCGAGCAAGCGCGAAAGGCCAAACTGATGTGTTATCGGCTTTGGCGTCATGATCACTTATTCGTTTCTCTGCCAGCACTGATAGCATGTGCACTGACAATCATAACTGCCCTCTCTCACTCTCGAATTAATGTCAAATACACAAGCTTATTTGCCTCGAGATCGAACAGTGTCGCCACCGTGTAGCCGAAATTGGAAACATGCGAAAGCGGGGATACTGTCGTGTGGCGTCTGCTACGGGCGCACGTTCAGAAGCATCAATCTCGACGACGCAAGCCCGTTTCTGGCTCAGCTGAACCCTTTTTATTAAACACTTGATGTTTTTTGTTGTTTATTCTAACTAAAGGTTGTGTTGTATGATTTCACACGCGTGAAAATTCAACAAAGCGATAAATATTCGGTCGGATGCTTCCATAATCTTAGTACTGTGGTTTGCACAACCTTTGGTCCTCCATTTTTTTGTTGTTTTGAACAATCCATAGCCTTCATAAAGCATTAGATTTTGATTGGTGCTGGGGGATCATTAACATATTAACCGGACTGATCCACCCCTCGGACATTGCGTGATGTCTGACGGGAAAAGGGGGTGGGCAATATTTCGGAATTTTTATGCTTTAGATATTTAGCCAGAAAAATGGGACGGGAAATTGCACGGGGGAAGGCGCCAATACGGGATTTTAGGGTATGCAGGACGAAATAGATATATCTATATACAATAAAATGAGCCATACTAGGCGAAATGGTAATTGAAACTAAATGCGATCCGAAGGAGGGGAGCAGCCAGGGGACAGATATGGCGGAACCAAGTTTCCAAAATTCCTGGAGTGCGGGCCGGGGAACATGGGTTAGACCACAATAGGTCTATTAGAGAGAGGGCTCCTTCAAGAGAGGAAGAACGTTTGATATCGACTGTTCTGCCTACGTGACATATCAATCTTTTTTTTTTCTCTCTCTACCGAAATGTTTTAGAGTTAGCTTTTGGGTGCCTTTCCACCACATCTATCAAGTTTCAGAAAAGAGACAATAAATTGCATTTGTGCATTAAGTGGATACCAGCAGTCTTGACATTCTGATTAAAAATGGCATTGTCAACCTTGTTTTCTTTGAACTAACACTGCAGCCTCATCAAGCTCATCATCAAGAGAGAAGGCCACAACAAACAACCCCTATTTGCAGCCCCGAAATGACAAAAAAGGGGCTAGTGCTGAGGCCGCAATGCGCAACCCCCGTTCACAGCCTCGAAAGGACAAGGAGAGTGCTAGTGGTGAGGCCGCAGCATGCAACCCCAGGCCGCAGTCCCAAATGAACAACTGGGACGAGGAAGGCGCCAGTCGTGAGGACATGGAGAAGGAGATGGTGGCAAGTCGTGAGTCTGTTTATTATCATTCAGGGCTCAAGAGTGTGAAAGTTGCAGTGCTTTTTATATGGCCCCCTCAACGACTGCTTGAAACTGAAAAACTCGGTTAAGGTAGAGCTAGCAGGTCCCCGTGAAAGCTTCTCAGTAGTAAAGTGGACTGTATTAATATGCCACTCAACAGAGTGCGATCCAACTCCCGACAAAAATGTCTCTGCTAATATTCAAATTCCGATGGTGTATAGTTCTGAAAGAAATTGTAACAAAAAAAAGAAAACCCTTGTAACCGCCTATTTCAGAGCACAGCACAAAGAAACGTAGGAAACCGCTTGGTGGAAGCCGCTGCTCACATATGGCGCCATCATTGGCGCAACAACATACCTGCTAACTTTCCCGGATTGTGCAGGAGACTTTCAAATTTCGGTCACATCTTCCGATTGTGCAAATGCGACCTCAAACCTCCCAAGAAACAACTGCAACATTAGTTTTTTTTGTAGTTGTGGCAGCTGCACGGGCATGGCGTTATCGGTCAGAGCCCCTTTAATGCAGTATTGCCGCATCGCTATTCCCAACAGGCTAGCACGGCTAGGTGGTGCTGGCTACCGCCTAACACAAAAGGGTGTATCGGATGTAATATTTAACTATATTCATTTCGTGCGACCATGCGTATGAGGCGTGAGAGGACTCAGTGAGTAGGTGGCTTAGTCCAAGCCTAGATCGAACTGTTTGTTTTGCGGTGGAGTTTCATTCAATGATATTCGGCGTCAGATTGGAGGATGTCACTCGCTAAAGGGGAAAAGAAGTACCTTCAACTATTCTTAGAGCCGTATACAACTAAATTTGCATGTTTCGTGTCGTCAATGGAACGAGACAAGTTTTTGATCTTGTTTGACCCGCACCTGTGATTTCAGCTTAGCTCACGGCGGTAACACTGATATCAAGGTCCACATCGCCTTCCAGAAGCACTAGGGCTATCTTTGCGTCGCAGCAAGTAAAGAAAAACCGAGGGTTTCATTAATTTGATGAACCGTGAAGGGTGAGGGTTGGGGGGGGGGGGGGTTGTGTGGCAGTTCCTACCCTTACAAAAATGTCATATCTGGACTTATATTAAAAAAATACAGATATGAATATATAAGGAATTGGGCAGATATGGCCCGATATGCATAATCAGGCTGTATCTGGATGGATTTAGTCATATCTGCCCAATTCCTTATATACCCATATCTGCCCAATTCCTTATATAGTATATATAGACTGCTTTATATGATCCAGTGTTTGGGCCTGGCAAATAGGGTACCAAACCGATATAAAGCAATTTTCATATGGTGCTACTTCTAGCATCACATGAAAATTATTGGCATGGGGCAGGTACCATACTTTCGAGGTCCAGACATGGGATCATAAAATGCATTTCTATGAATATCCACAAAATATACATTTTACTGCTATATCCCACACTGCCAAACGTGTGTTTAAGTAGATATATCTACAGAATAGGCCACTGACCAATCTTTATTCGCCTGGTTCGGAATATGTCATTTTGACAAATATGTATGTTACAAAGATAGAATGCAGGCGAACGCTAGTTATGAAACATTGTAACATATCATTCGACGTCGGAATGTCACAGCCCTTTGGCGGGATTGGTTGTCGAGGGAGCAGACCGAGAATATGGTTTGCAAAAAAAGTTTTATACATAAAAGCGCCAAAACTCTAAACAAGTACTTCCCCCGTTCAAGAAAAAATGATAAGAAACAAAACTGTAATATAGCACGGACAACCATTAAATAGACGAAAAATGTAATAGCACAAACACACCTATTAAAATAAAACAAACGGAAGGCAACAATTAAGCTGTAAACTATACGAAAGTTCCAAAGTCGTTGATTCCTACTCACAGAGTCACAGTCCTGATTCAACTCTCCGGTCGAGCACAGCAGTTTTGACAAGGGCTTGCTTGCTAGCCTCGTCGTTGAAGTCTCTTCCTTGCACCGTGTGATGTTCAAAGTTCCCCAGTCGCTCCTCGCTGGCCTTGTTTTTCCGTTCGGTCGCCAAATCATGCCGTGTGATTAACACGTCGCACACACACACGCACACAGACACCGTTGTTCGCCGGAAGCAATAAAAGATGAAAAGGTCATTACTGCTCCTTGAACACGACGAGGTCACCACTGTTTCCCGGGAAGGGGGCGCCACCAGCAGCGCAACTGGATGAACGCGTCTTCGCATCGCTCCGACAGAAATCGACCCTTTCGCCGAATTTTTTGCTCCTGCCGATTCGCAAACATTCGCCGAAGGTCACGTTTCCTCTCAGGGTGCTCCAGGACCTTTTTCGACACACTGTGAGTCCCCGAACGCTCTTTTTCATCGCCGGAAAAGCCGGCCACGCCGGTTCGGCCCCGCTAAGCCTAACAGCTCCCGATCGAGTACGCGACCGGCGGGCGGCCACGGCGCCGCTCGGGGTCGGCCTTGCGCCGTAGTCGTCGCTATTCCTTCCAACCGCACCCCATCTGCCCACTCGAACATGGGCCCTGAAGATAACAACCCCTGGCAAACGGTCACTTATGGCCGCAAGATTTATTCTGACCTCCACACCGTCATCATCCGGCCACGGGACGGCCTCTCCCTCGCAAAAACGCGCCCGGCCCAAGCCATGCAGAGCCTCGCTGCCGCGGCGCGTCTCACCCCTACCGAGGTGCGTGAAGCAGCCCTCTCCGTGCAAACCCGCTCCAACCTATTAATCTTCAAAACATTCCGACAAACCGCTATGACCAAGGTACTGCAGCTTGAAAGCCTGTCCATTGGAGA
>JABSTQ010001603.1:0-128301 GCA_013358835.2 Ixodes persulcatus | reverse complement strand
GTGTCAAATGCGTGAGCAGGCGGTCGACTGACGTCATTTTGGCCTTTGTTGGCATTGCAAAGAGGAGATTTAGAACCATACACACATGATGAAACATTATAGCACACGGACATTAAATACACAACGGGCGCAGCTACAAAAAAAAACACAAATATACACTCAAAAAACATAATTGTCTGTAACTTGTAATTACAAAGACGAACGCACCTCTGAGCATCTAAGTTTAATAGCATGTGTTGATGCACTGTTATAGAGCAGGTCATTCATATACGTCATTTGAGCAAACGCCAGCATGTCCTTGAAAAAACAAACCAAAAATCACTGCGATCAAATGCAAGCTATTGCAACGAAAGCACATTATATCAAAGTCTTCAGAACTGTCAATTCGTAAAATTGTCGATTAGTACAAAATGTTAAAGATCGCAAGCGCTTCCTCGCTTAAAGTTGCTGTGATTATTTGGTGACCAAGGGCTGAAACAACTTCCCCTAGGCCCTACACACGAGGATACCTTTCGTTTTGATTCTCAGAAATTCCAACATTCAAAGGAAGCTAGAAAAATGCGAAAATGTTATCCTAAAAGCTATATCGTAAAATCGTTGATTAGTACAAAACGTAAAGATCGCAGGAGCTTCTTCGCTAAACGTTTCTGTGATTACGCGGTACCTGGGGCCAGGGCCGGATTAAGGTACGGGCTAAGGGGCCTGCAGCCCAGGGCCCCCGACTCTGGGGGCCCCCATGTCGGTAGGTTGATGGACGCCGCTCGTAGAAAAAAAAAAAAAAAAAAAAAAAAAAACGAAACCTAAAAATATTGCCGCGCGCGCAGCTTGCCAAGTAGGCAGCGCACGCGTGGCCTAGCGGTTATAGCGCCTGCCTCCCACGCGAAAAGCAGGGTTCGATTCCTGGCGCGGGGACGCCTTTTTGTTGACATCTAATGTAATGTTCTGGTAAATTCGAGAACCGTGCTGCTTGTTCGAGGTCAGAATGTTCTACGCGCAGAACCTTCTACGCCGATTCTTCCAGAACCCTCCGCGTGTACATAAGTGGCTCCGCGTGGCGAGCCGCAGTCAGTTTCGCCTCAGCGTTCGATCTTGCTGCTTCGCCGCCTTCGACGCCCGCGACGCTCTCTTGTTATCTTCTGTTTCATTTTCATTTTCGGGCACAAGTTCGCCCCATTAAACGTTCAGTTTACTCAGTTATTATCGCCTCATCACTTGTCATTCGTGACATTTTGGTGGAGGTGCGGGGTATTGCAGTCTATGCCTGTAAAACGTACCCTACGAAGACACGCCGGCCAAGTGACGTGCTCAGCCCCGGGAGGCTACCCTTTGCAGAAGACTCCAACGCCCGAGCAAGCCACCGTACCGAAGGCCAGCTCCCGGAATTTGGACCCCTGCCAAAGAAGCCAAAGAAGCGGACCGCGACGATGACTACTCCACCCGTCGTCATCCTGCCCGTTACTCCCCGCACTCCGACGCCCTTCCACGGTGAAGCTCACGAAGACGTAGAGGACTGGCTGCATCATTACGAACGTGTAGCCCGCCACAACGGATGGACGGATGAGCACCGCCTTCAGAACCTCTACTTCGCGCTGGAAGGCACCGCGAGGCACTGGTTTGAGAACCACGAAGCCTCCTTTACTTCGTGGGAGCCATGCGCCGCCGAACTGAAGCGGACGTTCATCAACTACCACCGTCGGCAGCGAGCGGAGGACCTTCTTCGAACAAGGGTGCAGGGCCCACCGAAAGCGTGACAAGCTTTGTCGAAGATGTCCTGCGTCTAAGTGCCCGGGCCGATCCGGAAGCCACCGAGGAGAAGAAACTTCGCGCTCTCATGCGTGGC
Organism: Ixodes persulcatus; assembly: GCA_013358835.2. Lineage (NCBI taxonomy): Eukaryota > Metazoa > Arthropoda > Arachnida > Ixodida > Ixodidae > Ixodes > Ixodes persulcatus. Next base: position 126,461 of record JABSTQ010001603.1, on the reverse strand, counting down.
GTGAAGGGTGAAATTTTCGGAGGACTGGTACGCAATCCCCCGACGACCGTCAATGGTTTTGTTACCGAAGCCACCAATATCGAGCGCGCCCTGACAGCCCGAGAAAGCCACTACCACCGAATCACCGGCGCGCCTGCTGCTCCATCGGTCGCTGCTTCCCTTCTCGACCTGAACACCAGCGGTGTCGACAGCTTTCGGGAAATCGTCCGTGAAGTCGTCCGGGAAGAACTCCGCAAGATACTCCCCACTGCGGATCGCCCGACCTCACTGTCGCTCGCTGAGGTCGTCCGAGAGGAAGTTCACCGGGCCTTCCAACCTGAGGTTCCGATCAACACGACGACCCCAGAGGAAACCGGACTTGAGCTACGCCGCCATGGCGCGACGACCGCCGCAAGCTAACCGCCAGGCCACGGCGCCACCCCGACGAGACCCTCCGATGTCCGCAGTATCCTCGACGCCAGGAGGGGACAAGTCCAGGACGTCCGCCCGGAGCGAGCCTCGCCGAGGAAGACCGGACGTGTGGGCGAACGGCCGACCGACGCCCGCTCTGCTATCACTGCGGGGAAGCCGACCACATCTACCGCGGCTGCCCCTACCGTCGTCTTGGGCTGCGTGGTTTCCACCCGAACGACCCACGCCCGAGGTACGGCGAACGTTCCTCGCGATATCGAGGAGTACCTCCGACGCTCGCCCTCTTCAGTGCCGTCTCTCCGCCGTGAATCTCGCTCGCCGTCACCACGACGTTCAGCGTCTCCAGCGCCACGACCCCGCCGAGAAGCCTGTCTCCCCTGCGTCGCCGGGAAAACTAGGCGCGGCAACGCCTGGAGGTGGCGTTGCCGAAGACGACCGAAGTAAAGAGCCTCCAAGACGACGGAGCGCTCCCACTCTCCCGACGCTGCGCATCGCAACGACGCTCCTGCTTCGGTGTCCAACAACCTCAACGTTATCATCGACGGCCACGACGCGACGGCACTCGTCGACACCGGAGCAGACTACTCCGTTCTGAGTGGGAGGCTCTACCGCCGCCTTCGAAAAGTCATGACGCCGTGGATGGACCTCAAATACGAACCGCCGGAGGACACCTCATTACACTAGTCGGGAGATGCACTGCTCGCGTCGAGATCCACGGTGAGACGTGCCCTCTGAAGTTCGTCGTTCTACAAGACTGTTCCAGAGACGTCATTCTCGGCATGGACTTTCTGTGTGAATACGGCGCCGTCATCGACCTTGGTGAGAACAGATTGACGCTGCGCAAGCCTGTTCCGCCTTCAGAGAAACCCCAAACCAGCGTCAGCCGCCATCCGAGTCGCTGCCGACCACGTGAACCTGCCACCGCGATCAAGTGTTGTCGTACCCGTCGTGACCGATGCAGCTACCTGCGGCGAAGTTGTTCTAGAAGGCAACCTTCAATTGCTTCGGGAAGAGGAATAGGCGTCGCAAGAGGAGTAGCCTGAACTTCAGGATGGCCGCGCTGTGGTCCTCATGACGAACTTCCGGAACGAAGCGCAACACCTCACAAAAGGTGCAGCCGTGGGCCACGTCGAGGAACTGCGAAACTCCGCCGAAATCGCCGCCATTACTGACGAATCCTCGCCACCTCGACAAGACAGTACGCCGCCAGCGCAGCTCGACATTGACCCTAAGCTTCCGGGCCCGAAACGACGGCAGCTGAATAACCTCCTCGCCGAATACCGGCGACTTGCTTTGCGACGTCGTCGAAGGTGCGCCAAACCGCCGTTGCGAAGCACCGCATCGTTACCGAGGACGACGCCGCCCTGTGCCGATCGCCGTAAGAGTTTCCGCAAAGAAAGAGAGGTGATCCAGGAGCAAGTTCAAGAGATGCTGAATGATGACATAATCCAGCCTTCAAGTAGTCCGTGGGCCTCTCCAGTCGTGCTGGTTAGAAGAAGGACGGAACGCTTAGGTTCTGCGTCGACTACCGGCAGCTGAACGCGGTTACGAAGAAAGACGTCTACCCCCTCCCCCGCATCGACGACACTCTAGACCGGCTGCGCCAATCTCGTTATTTCTCATCGATGGACCTTAAGAGCGGCTACTGGCAGATCGAAGTCGACGAACGGGATCGCGAAAAAACAGCCTTCGTCACGCCGGATGGACTGTACGAGTTCAAGGTTATGCCCTTCGGACTATGCACGGCGCCAGCAACGTTCCAGCGTGTCATGGACACCGTACTGGCAGGGCTGAAGTGGCAGAGCTGTCCTCGTCTACCTTGACGATGTCGTAGTATTTTCAAACTGACTTCGACGAGCACTTGCGACGACTCCGAGCTGTTCTCGAAGCCATAAAGACCGCCGGACTCACCCTCAAGCCGTCAAAGTGCCGGTTCGCCTATGACGAACTGAAATTCCTAGGTCACGTGGTTAGTAACGAAGGCGTCCGTCCAGACCCCGAAAAGACTCGCGCCGTCGCGGCATTCCCAGCGCCCACAGACAAGAAGGCTTTGCGAAGATTCCTTGGTCTTTGTGCCTACTATCGACGCTTTGTTCGGGATTTCGCAAGGATTTCCGCACCGCTCACTAAACTCACGAAGGACGCCGAGAAGTTCGAATGGGCCGAGGAGCAGCAGCACGCATTCGACGAGCTGAAGCAACGACTCCAGACTCCTCCTGTTCTTGGACACTTCGATCAAGACGCGGAAACCGAGATTCATACGGACGCAAGTAACGAAGGACTTGGCGCGGTACTGGTTCAAGTGCAAGAAGGCACCGAGCGAGTCATCGCCTACGCGAGTCGAACACTGTCCAAAGCGGAGAGAAATTACTCCACGACTGAAAAGGAATGTCTTGCGGTCGTCTGGGCGATCACGAAGTTTCGCCCGTACTTGTACGGGGGCCCTTTCCGCGTTGTCATGGACCACCACTCGCTCTGCTGGCTTGCGAACCTAAAGGACCCGTCCGGACGTCTCGCTCGATGGAGTCTCCGACTTCAGGAGTTCAACATGACTGTTGTCTACAAGTCAGGCCGCAAGCACAGCGACGCCGATTGCCTGTCCAGAGCCCCTGTCGAGACATCTCCCGGTAGCAGCGACGACAATGACGACGAGTGCTTCCTAGGCGCAGTGAACACCGACGACATGGCGCGACGTCAAAGAGACGATCCTGAGTTGCGCGCGCTAATATAGCACCTCGAAGGACGAGGGGGGACTGTCCCCCGTGTCTTCTCGAGAGCCCTGCCGACTTTCGTCCTCCGACAAGGTGTACTTTACAAGGAGAACTTCGGAGACAACAGTACGCCGTGGCTGCTGGTAATCCCTACCGACCTTAGAGCGGAGATCTTCCAAGCCTGCCACGACGACCCGACGTCCGGACACCTTGGTTACAGCCGTACGCTGGCCCGAATCCGTGAAAGGTATTACTGGCCCAAGCTGCCGAAGACCGTTCATTTCTATACACGTTCGTGCCACGAGTGCCAGCGACGCAAGAAACCGCCGACGAAGCCGGCAGGTCTCCTGCAGCCGATTGCTCCCCCGAGTGCACCGTTCCAGCAGATCGGAATAGATCTACTTGGTCCTTTCCCACCATCGACGCAAGGAAACCGATGGATTATCGTCGCCACAGATTATCTCACGCGGTACGCCGAAACGAAAGCCCTTCCTGCAGGGACTGCTGTGGAAGTCGCCAAGTTTTTTATCGAGTCCATCGTCCTCCGGCACGGCGCTCCCGAAGTTTTGATCTCAGACCGGGGATCATCGTTCATGGCCCAGCTGACGCAAGAAATTCTTCGTCTCAGCCACACCAGCCATCGGCGCACCACTGCGTACCACCCCCAGACCAACGGGCTGACGGAGAGACTCAACAAGACCATCGCCGACATGATCTCTATGTACGTCGACGTGGAGCACAAGACATGGGACGAGGTGTTGCCGTACGTCACATTCGCCTACAACACGGCCGTGCAGGAGACCACCGGGGTGACACCCTTCCAACTGGTTCATGGTCGCAAAGTAACGACAATGCTGGACGCGATGTTACCCCACGAACCGGCTGTCGACGGAAGTGACGACGCCCAGGTGGTTGCCCAACGGGCAGAAGAAGTCCGCCAGCTCGCCAGACACCGTATCCAAGACCAGCAACGCGTCGACGCGGGCCGCTACAACCTTCGTCGTCGGGACGTCCACTTCCAGCCCGGAGACAGGGTGTGGGTGTGGACACCGATCCGCCGCCGTGGTCTCAGCGAAAAACTCTTGAAGCGCTACTTCGGACCCTACAGAGTGCTTCGTCGACTCGGGGATCTGAACTACGAGGTGATGCCCGACGGAACACGGACTTCATCACGCCGCCCGCCACGACCAGAAGTCGTCCACGTCGTGCGCATGAAGCCGTACTACGCTCGATAGGAATGTGGACCTTATGTGTTCCAAATGACTCTTTAGCTTACCGTTCTTTTTGTTTGGTTTGTTTTGTGCTGCATCGGGGCGATGCACTTTTTCAAGGGGGGAGTAATGCCGCGCGCGCAGCTTGCCAAGTAGGCAGCGCAAGCGTGGCCTAGCGGTTATAGCGCCTGCCTCCCACGCGAAAAGCCAGGGTTCGATTCCTGGCCGCGGGGACGCCTTTTTTGTTGACATCTAATGTAATGTTCTGGTGAATTCGGGAACCGTGCTGCTTGTTCGAGGTCAGAATGTTCTACGCGCAGAACCTTCTACGCCGATTCTTCCAGAACCCTCCGCGTGTACATAAGTGGCTCCGCGTGGCGAGCCGCAGTCAGTTTCGCCTCAGCGTTCGATCTTGCTGCTTCGCCGCCTTCGACGCCCGCGACGCTCTCTTGTTATCTTCTGTTTCATTTTCATTTTCGGGCACAAGTTCGCCCCATTAAACGTTCAGTTTACTCAGTTATTATCGCCTCATCACTTGTCATTCGTGACAATATTTCGGAAAGCAATGTTGCTTTGCCGCAGCATTCGAGAAGAGGGATATACAAAGATAATGGCGATGTCAGCGAGGCCAAACGCGCACTTCGCATAGCACACTCCTACCGCCGAATTCAGAAACCTCACTCAAACTACACTCACACTTAAGGGCCGCTCCACTTCCTCGAGGAAGGCGCGAGGGCCGGCGCTGGCCAATCGCGAGGACGGACCCACCGTCGCGATTGGCCAGCGCCGGCCCTCGCGCCTTCCTCGAGGAAGTGGAGGGGCCCTTAAGTGTGAGTGTAGTTTGAGTGAGGTTTCTGAATTCGGCGGCTATACTCTGTTTCACCTTGTGTTGTACCGCAGGAAAGACTACAAGCGCGAGCTCCTTGCTCTAGGGCACATCTCGGCGGCACAAGCTCTCGTGCACCAAGGGCAGCTACCAACGCTATGAGCTCGCACTTCTAGCCTTCGCTGCGGTACAACATAAGGTGAAACGGAGTATATCCATGTACAAAGCCGGCCCTTTGGGTGGGTGACCGCCCCCTTAGGGTGCCTGTCCGCTTTCTTTTGAAAGCGGGTTCGAGCAAACGAAGAAAACACGCGAGGGGCCCCACGATCTGGGGTTTTTCGCTCCTCTTTTTTTTTTTCTTTTTGTCATGAAGGGAAATGTCATAAACACGTCCCCCTTCTACCTACTCGGGCTCGTGTCTTGTGCGCGCAAACACGTGTTTTTGAGCAGCGCTTACACTTTTGAAAGTGTGTCCTTCGACGCTGCTGGGGAAGGGAACAAAGCTGCATGCCGCCTCCGCGGAGGTCTTTTGGAGGAGTGCTCCCTAGTTTAAACCAGACGGGAATGGTACATTTTTTTTGTATTTTGAGGCTACTTTCTATTGATTAAAAAATAAAGGAAACTGCAGTATTTCCCAGGTTCATTGCCTTAACCAGACATCATTATCATCATCATCGTCGCCATCCCCATCATCATTAGGGCCCCTGAAGCGTCCTTAGCCCAGGGCCCCGAAATGCCTTTATCCGGCTCTGCCTGGGGCTGAAACAACTGCCCCAAGGCCCAACATGCGACGTATACAATTCGTATCGATTCTTAGACATTTCAACGTTCAAACAAAGCTAGGAGTATGCGAAAATTGCATGCAAAAAGTCTTATCAATCCTCGAACACATCCAGGAATCCGAGCACCGCTACGGCGATATGACTGAGACTGTCGCACAGGTGCTAATATCCAGAACGATCTTGCACAGAAAAGGTATAAAGTCTCATTCTTTCGGATCTTCACGTTATACCTGTGTCAGAGAGTAGGAAGAAGTCCAAAATCGTCGGCAAGCAGCGGCACATTACGACTACCGCGCACCGAAGAAACTCGTATCCACCAGCTCTGGGCGCTGCCATCTTACCGGTGACATCACGGCTCTTGCGAGGTCACGCGACGAGTAGTCACTCGGTTGCTATGGGCACGGTGCCAGCTCGGCTCGTTGCTTTGGTACCACGTGTGACCAATCGCGGTGAGAGGCGGCACAGGGAAAAGCGTGGCGCTATAGACCTTTTCTTTAACGGCGCCGCCATCTTGAGAATTGCGGCGCCGACGACGCCGTCTAGCGGCTTAGAAAAAGAAATACCGGCTAGTTCTGGCAGCACAACTATTTGGGTAGGCAACGGTGTGGGTATGGGGGGAACTTGGCTAGACTTGGCTATCGTGGGCTGCAATAACTTGGTTGGAGCTTGTCCGGTTGAATCCAGCTGGCTACTCACAGGCCATCCATCACCTTGCCTCCTCGAGAGAACGAGGACGAAGACGATGGGGTGTTTTGATTGAGTTTCCACAACGAAATAATATATTAGCCGTTTAATGTAGTCTATGCAGGTAAGCTCTCGGCCTTTGATAGCTCCATCTTGAGTGGTGGCATGTAGACTTTTTCATAAATTTCACATACCATGGGGCTTGCAGTGATAACCTAATTGGACCACCTGCACCAGGAATTAAAATCGGTCCTCTTGTCGTAAACGAAGTGGTCGTGAGCTTAAACGTGACGTTGAGTTTGATACGAATCTTTTGCGATTCAAGCTCGCAATCGACTGACTTCATAAATAAGGATTCTTGGGGAAAATGCGAAGCTCGATAACATTGCAGCCACACTCGCGCTGCAGCTTCTTGTGCTCATGGCACACTTTCTGCTATTGCTCTTATGCTTCTTAAAATTATTTATCCATCCGACGACCACGCAGTGGTAGCCAGACAACCGTAGATTTTCGGAAATTGCAGCACGGTAAAAAAGAGCACTCGGAACTAACTCATGCACGACGTCTGTTTTTAAGCCTTTTCGCCCATACCCTTGGCGGTTGCATACCCTGTGTCAGCGGGCAATCCAAAAATGCACCAGGTCGAGGGTACGTCAGTTACTGGCTGGTTTGAGGTTATGCGAAAAAGGTCTATAGACCTTTCCAAAAACGAGCTTGTGGCCGGTGCCATTTTGAGCGTTCGTGCGTATGGCGCGTGCTTTGCTCGCTTTCCGAGGCGACGAACACGCACGTGCTGGGCTGTGAAGATCGCACTCTGGACTGTGATTTTGTAAACATTGGAAAGGTCTATAGTGTGCGCTAGCCTAAAGCCCCTCTATCCTGGGAAAAGTTGCGCCATTCTTTGAACTAGCCGCCGCGCACACTATTGGCCGGTCGTCACGTGACATCTGGCTTTCGGTTTTTGACTTCCGCTCGCCATGGATTTCCCAAGATGCTACTACGCCGCAGCTGACGAGCTGCTGCGCCTGTAGAAATGTCGGCCGGAAAGCTTTTCAGTGTTCCCTCTGGAACGTAAAATGAACCTCGGAGGAAGATCTTGCTTCACCGAAACGATCGAAAAGATTTCAACCCGATGGGAGACGCAAAGTTATGCGAGGTGAGTGCTCCGCATAAAGCTCACCAGCATGGCCAGCATGCAAGAAGACAGCTGTTTAGAGCGAGCAATGCACTCCATTCCACCGTAAACGCGAGCGATGTAATAGCGAGCACAACATTGCCAACTTGGCATGCACGGACGCCCGTGCCGTGGAAGTAAAGGCCCCTACGCACAGTTGCGTTTGAGAGCGTTCAACTGCTTTGCGTCGAGAAACGAAAGTGAGTGACCGGCACATCTGTGCTTCGTATGAAGCGTGGAATCCAATTCAAGGAATGGCTTGGCATGCGACAAAAGAAGTACGGATGTCCTGCGTTCTCGCAGTCGCAACGCAGTGAGACGGTTTCAAACGCAACTGTGCGTAGGGGCCTTAAGTCGTTCAAAACGGCCTGCTCCTGTTCGTGCTTGTGGTGGCATCGGCGCCGCTCCCAATTACGGGTGCGTGCGGAGTACGCGCTCTCGTCAAGCTTTGCGTACATGCTCGCGTACCATACTTTGTTTCGCACACATAGCTTGCAACGCTGCCGCGGCTGCGGACCCGAGCATGTGGATGTATCTATACTCCGTTTCAATATAAGCGCGAGCGCAGCCAGTGCGACAAGCACGAATATGTCTCTGACGACGGTCTCTGACGACCCTCTTACTGGACGAGCGTGTGTGCTTAGCCCGCTCAAAGTGCGTTCGCTCTCGTAGTGTCAATAGGGTCTCCTTCGCTCGCAGTCTTATTGAAGCAAAAACAGAAGCAAATAAAACATTTTAGATCAACCCCACACTCGCGCGAGCAGCTTTGACAGCGCAAACTTTACGCGCAGGTCTTTGGCAGGCTAACCTGGAATCTGCAGAAACGGGCGCTTGATGTGGCGTTACATGATCTGCTCTCGACTTAAATCTGATCTCTTCAATCCCAAGGACCACTTCAGTATCGACTAAATCAAAACACTAATCATGCAAAACAAAGGAGAGCAAAAACATTGAGGAAAGATGCTCTCCCAAACATTTCTTTTTTCGTTACCTTCAACCAAGAGTAAACCACCACTGCAAGGAAACTGGAAATGTAAGTGGTATGTACATCTCACAAACCATTTTTTTTATTCAGTAAGACACATATCTGTTTTGCAATACAAATTCAATACACAAATGGATTATTTTGGATGCCTCCTTTACAAAATGCAGTTCTATTTATTTGTTTTTTATGTTGGCTCCCTAAAGTACCGAGGCACCCCCAGCAAAACCTGAATAGAGCACCACAAGGCAATGCCCACAGTACTGAAACATCCCCAGAACAGACTGCTGCAGCAACCGCAGCTGCTCTTTAGTTTGGCTGTCTGACTTGATCGACCGAGGCACACCTACCACTAGTGCCATCTCTGTCCATTCTAGGAGTGTGTGTCCATTGGAGGGCCCCCAGCAAGGTCCAAGCGGAGCTTTTCCCTCGGGGCAATCTGCCGCAGTGATCGCAGCTGTTGGTGAGTTTGGCGGTCCGATACTCTTCCCAGGTCAACTGAGGCTCACCTATCACTAATGCCATCTTTGTCAATTCTAGGTGAGTGTGTCCTCCTGAGGCCCCCCAGGAAGTTCCAAGCGGTGCTGTACAGAACCTAACTTTCCCAGCTTCCCTAGAGCAGCCTAATTTGGCAACCCCCCCCCCCCCTCCCCCAAGTTGCTGGTGAGTTTAGCACAATGATACTGTTTCCAGGTCAACCGAGGCACACCTCCAACGACTGTCGTCTCTGCTCATTTATTCGTTCTAGAAGTGTGTTAGTGTGTTGGTGAGTTTAGCACAATGATACTGTTTCCAGGTCGACCGAGGCACACCTCCAACAACTGTCGTCTCTGCTCATTTATCCGTTTTAGAAGTGTGTTAGTGTGTTGGTGAGTTTAGCACAATGATACTTTTCCAGGTCGACCGAGGCACACCTCCAACGACTGTCGTCTCTGCTCATTTATTCGTTCTAGAAGTGTGTTAGTGAGTTTAGCACAATGATACTGTTTCCAGGTCGACCAAGGCACACCTACGACTGTCGTCTCTGCTCATTTATTCGTTCTAGAAGTGTGTTAGTGTGTTGATGAGTTTAGCACAATGATACTGTTTCCAGGTCGACCAAAACACACCTACGACTGTCGTCTCTGCTCATTTATTCGTTCCAGAAGTGTGTTGGTGAGCTTAGCACAATGATACTGTTTCCAGGTCGACCGAGGCACACCTACAACGACTGTCGTCTCTGCTCATTTATTCGTTCTAGAAGTGTGTTAGTGTCTTGGTGAGTTTAGCACAATGATACTGTTTCCAGGTCGATCGAGGCACACCTACAACGACTGTCGTCTCTGCTCATTTATTCGTTCTAGAAGTGTTTTAGTGTGTTTGTGAGTTTAGCACAATGATACTGTTTCCAGGTCGACCGAGGCACACCTCCAGCGACTGTCGTCTGCTCATTTATTCGTTCTAGAAGTGTGTTAGTGAATTTAGCACAATGATACCATTTCTAGGTCGACCGAGGCACACCTCCAACGACTGTCGTCTCTACTTATTTATTCGTTCTAGAAGTGTGTTAGTGTGTTGGCGAGTTTAGCACAATGATACTGTTTCCAGGTCGACCGAGGCACACCTCCAACGACTGTCGTCTCTGCTGATTTCTTCGTTCTAGAAGTGTGTTGTGTGTTGGTGAGTTTAGCATAATGATACTGTTTCCTGGTTGACCGAGGCACACCTACAAAGACTGTCGTCTATGCTCATTTATTCGTTCAAGTGTGTACTGTCCCATGGCTGCCTGAACAAGGTCTGAGCAGCGCTCTACAGGCCCTTGCTTCTCCAGCTTGTCCTGGACAGATTGCCGCAGCAACAGCTGATGAGTTTTCATTTTCGACTGCAGTTTATTTCCTGGCAGAGTGCAGACAGTTACACACTGTTACTTACATCCGATTTTATTGTCTCACTCTTAGCCACTTGATAAGACTAAATAATAATCTTTTATTCTTTTTCAGGCACATTGTTTACACTTGGCATCAGGCCGTATCATCAGAATGCAGGTCTTTCTGGTGTACTGATGAATAACAAAAAGCTACAAAGACAACTATATTTTATGCAGATAAAACTGATAATGGCGCAACGACAGGAGTATCAGGTGCAACGTGAAGAGAACAATTTAAAATTTGCGCTTTCTCGTTGCAGAAAGTCCACTATGAAGAGGACTGCATGAAGTAAAGGCATCCTCGAGAAAGTTTTTAGGATTCATCTTTCTTGTGTTTCCCATGATTTCAATGTGGTACTAGGGAATTTGGGTAGCCTTTGCCTGTAGAACGCACACTTCATTGGCATCTCCAGGACTTCAGGTTTGTGTCAGACATAATTCACGAGCTGATGGACTCTTTAGCATACAAGGTTAGTCAAACTTGCAGCATATAACACACTTGTGCATCCTTATCTCGAGTATGCATCTGAAGTCTGATACCTGCAGACCCGTCTCATCAAGCAGCTCGATGTTTAACCCCCATGTGGTTTGTACAATTTATTGTCTTAGGATATACCATACCAGTAACAGCATATTAGAAGGTGTAAGGGCTTTAGGACTACTTTATGATACGTAACAGTGACTGCACCTGTCAGTAAAGCAACCTGCACATTCGTGAACTAATAAAGTATTTTGATGGTGTATGGTGTATCTCCGTGTCATCTATCTCCTTTTTTTCATTCTGTGATCTGTTATGTACTCGGCATGTGTTCTACTTGTAGTGAATACTTCTGCCGTGGCCTTTTACTTGGCTGGCAGTTTTGTGAAATGAATAAAATTGTGACTGATTTTGTTCTCCTTAATGTCATCTGTGCTTGTGTATTTTCATGGAGATTTTGATCTAGCATTCGCTTGTTTTGAATTGTTCTCTGGATGAGATTTGAATTATTTTTGGCTCACTCATTCCCTTTTACTGAAATAATTAAACCTGGTTTTTTTTAGTATGAACGATAAACAGAAACGAAACAGACACTGATAAAATTACGGAGTAACAAAACTAAACGAAAACTGAGTTTTCATGTCTAAAAACTGTTTCATCAATTAAAATAACGAAAATAGTATGTACTACGCTCGGAAGAAAAGCAACACCGCGTAGCCCCGTAGCGAAAGGCCCGCGGTGCAGCAAATTTTTACAGCATGCACAGAATACACGCACAGAAATCGTCAACCACATCACCGCTTCCCCAACTAGAAATAAAATAGCATCTTGCTTTCTAGGCCGCCAAATTGTTTTTAGCGCCTGCAGGCCAAACCCTCCCGAAAGCTCGCCAAGGTCACGTATTATAAAGTAGTCAATCATGTGAAATCGTTGAGAATAAAATTGCAATTTGGAGGTTTGATATGATGATTAAAAGCAACTTGCTATTCATGTGAAGCCGAACACTCACGAGACACTGACCTAATGCAACTCGGTAGGGACGATTATCCAAAGCACTTTCGGGATCCACGGTTGGACGAAGAGATCTCGAGCGGCTTCAGGACGGTCGGATACGAATGCGGGCTCTAAATGAGCCCATTGCCACACTTATATGACGAGAAAAGTCCACACGATCGGCAACTCGCCCGCTCCAGCTGCGAAGCCGAACACTCACGAGACACTAACCTAATGCAGCTCGGAAGGGACGATTATCCATCTTATCCAAAGCACTTTCGGGATCCACGGTGGGACAAACAGATCTAGAGCGGCTTCATGACTTTCGGATACGAATGCGGGCTCTAAATGAGGTCACTGCCACACTTATATTGTCACGAATGACAATTGATGAGGCGAAAATAACTGAAGAAACTAAACGTTTAATGGGGCGAACTTGTGCCCAGAAACAAAAGGAAAAACGATAACAGCAGAAGAGAACAGAGCGTCGCGGGCGTCGAGGTCGGCGTGACAGCAGAGTCGAACGCTGGGGCGAAACTGAGTCCGGTTGGTTACGCGGAGCCCCTTTTGTGCACGCGTGGGCTTCTGGAACATTCGGCCTGGAACATTCGGCGCGCAGAACATTCTAACCTAGAACGAGCAGCACGGTTCTCGAAATTACCAGAAATCTAAATTGGAAGAATAAATAAAATACGCGTTGCTGCCAGGGATCGAACCCTGGGCTTTCTGCGTGGAAGGCACGAGCGATAACCGTTAGGCCACGAGCGCGCTGCCTACTTAGTTAGCTGCGCTCGCGGCAATATGACTAGAAAAGTCCACACGATCGGCAACTCGCCCGCTCCAGCTGCGAAGCCGAACACTCGCGAGACACTGACCTAATGCTGCTCGGAAGGGACGATTATCCAAAAGCACTTTCGGGATCCACGGTTGGACGAACAGATCTAGAGCGGCTTCAGGACTTTCGGATACGAATGCGGGCTCTAAATGAGGTCACTGCCACACTTGTCTGACGAGAGAAGTCCACACGATCGGCATCTCGACCGCTTCAGCTGACCGAGACGTCGAGACGCTTGGGAAATTCCAGAGGGCGCCTCCGTCGCAAACCGGAACTTAGAGGTGGGGTAAGGAGGGTTTTTAGAGGAGAAGGAAAGAGAATGCGCCACTTTTCCCAGATACAGGGACTTTACGCTAGCCCACTCGGCCACCGATCCCCCCTCTTTTGTATGTATCACGATGGAGGAGGAGGAGGCGTAAGCTTTTATTGCTTGCAGGAGACTTTTGGTCTAGGTGGGGCCCTTAGTCCAGGGCTCCAGTGCTCTCTGCCGCAGCCTTCGCTCTTTGTACCAGCATTTGCTGGTCGTCAGGGGAGGGGCTGAGCACCGCAGCTTCCCAGGTCTCGTAGGAAGGGGAAGAGGAAAGGGGGAGCGAGGGGTTGGAGAGGCCAACACCTCCTAGAAGAGAAGGCCAGAGCGCTCCGAGTCGTTACGTCACAATGTCGGAGAAGGAAGTCCATCGCGCAACTACGTGAGGAAAATGCCTGGGCATCGACGTGACAAAAACGTTTCTTGTCGAGCGGTGCGGGGTGTTCGTGAGCGTTTATCCGACATTAATATATGTTTTAAAAGCGCAGTATTGTACAATTTATTATATATATAATATAAACATAATATACAACGCGCTACCAAGGTTGAAAGTACCAATTTTTTATATTTATGATTATCCCCGTAACTGCGGGACTACGTGCAATCCCGCAGATCCCCACACTTTTCGAAGGAACCGGTCCGCTGGGACGTTTTCTTCCCTCGTACGGGCTCCGATTCTGGTAAATTTACGTTGTGTGTGAGCTGCTGACTGTCTAAAAAGGAACGCTGAGACTTTCAGAAGAGAAGGAAACCGAAAAGAATCCAGTAATCGCCGCAGGGAACGCACGCGAGCAAGAGCTGGGTCGACGACGTTAAGCCTCCCGCACTGCGGCCGCTGCTCTCGTGTGCGTGTGTGTGTGTGTGTGGTTCTTGTTGTGTATTTAGACTTTATGTACATTATTTACAAGCAAGCGTAGCGGTCCATAGCCGACCTGGCTGGGCTGGATCCACGAGAGTCTGTTCCAGAGCCCGAGCGCGAGCGCGTGCTCGTGTCCCGCTTCGTGGCAGTCTTCACTGTTGCCAGCACATAACATCCCTCCCCCCTAGGTGACGTAGTCCTTAAGGTAGTTAAAACGTTGGCGTTGTCGCTGGGGACGACTCGGCCGTTCTTGCTCGGGCGCTGAAGTTGGCAACACTTCTTGGCGCCTTGGTTCTGAAGCACGCGGAAGTTGTGAAGAAGGTGTTGCCACAGGCGTTTCCTCTGGAGCGGTCGGCTGCGCAGAAAAGTCCGCCTTACTCGTTGAGAGCGGACGCTCTTCCACTGGCTCATCCGAAAGTCGTGGCTCGCATGACAAGGGACGTTGCTGTTGTGGCAGCTCTGTCGCAGGCTCCTCCTCCAGATACGTGCTCCACTGCAGACTTCGGATTTGGTCTACGTGTAGCTTCCAAAAACGCCCGTCGATGTGCGAACCTTGTACGACACCGGGCCAGTGATCTCAGTGACGACACCGGGTAGCCACTTGGGGCCTGCTAAATAATTGCGGATGAAGACGGTGTCTTGCGGTTCAAATTCGCGCACACCTTGTCTTCCCCGCAGCGCTTGCTTTTCTTGCTTGTCTACCATCTCTGTTTGTAGGTCTGGGTGAAGCCGGTCCAGCGCTGTATGGAGTCTTCGACCCATCAACAATTCTGCAGGACTCTTTCCTGTCGTAGAGTGCGGCAGAATATGTTGGCTCAAAAGGAAACGTGCCAGCTTGGTGGCCATGTCACCTCTTTCCATGCGCCTGAGGACCTGTTTAGTTTCTTGGACCATACGCTCTACTTGACCGTTAGATGATGGATGGTACGGCGCCGCCTTGACGTGCCGGATTTGGTTCCTCAGCGTGAATTCTTTAAATTCTTGCGAGACGAACGCCGTTTCATTGTCGGAGACTATAGTGTTCGGAACACCATGCGTTGCAAACAACGCTCGCAGCTTTTGACAAACTGTTGCTGAAGACATGGATGGTATCTGGATTACTTCCAGCCATTTGGAGTGTGCGTCCATTACCAAAAGGAAAACTTTTCCTTGGAATGGCCCTGCAAAATCTATATGGATCCGGGACCAAGGGTTTCTGGCAAAGTCCCACGGATGCAGCCTTGCGCGTGCAGGTTCCGGCCTAGTCTCCTGGCAGGGTAGGCAGGTGCGGACCTTTCGATATCTTGATCGATGCCTGGCCACCGAACTGTGCTTCTAGCCAGCGCCTTCATGCGGACGATGCCGGGATGCATGGTGTGCAACAACTCCAAGACCTGGTCTCTGGCTTGCCCCGGAATGATAACTCTACTCCCCCAGAGTAGGCACCCCCGATACTATGACAACTCATGCTGCCATCGAACAAAGGGCTTGAACTGGTCCGGCAGTTTCTTTTGAGGCCATCCGACCACTGTCCAATGTAGAACTCTGGCCAAGGTTGGGTCATTGCGAGTGCATCGTGCAATCTTTTGGGCATCCCAAGGAATCTCCGGCGCAGTCTCCAGCATCCGGACTTCAAAACGTATCTGGTCAGGTGGGCTGTTCTTCTCAGTTAGAGGCAGTCGACTCAGAGCATCTGCGTTCCTGAGCTGATGAGCAGGCCTGTACTCCAGCTCGTAGTCGTAAGCAGACAGCATTGACGACCAACGCAACATCCTCGGTGACAGCACCTGAGGCATTGGTTTTGTGTGATGCAGGAGTCCCAGTAGAGGTTTGTGATCTGTCACAATCCGAAAATGCCGGCCATAGACGAACTTGTGGAACTTCTGTATTCCGAAACCTATTGCCAGGGCTTCACGGTCTGTCTGTGCGTAGTTCCGTTCGGCGGGTGTCATTGTTCGAGATCCATATGCTACCGGAACCTCTCGGCCTTCGCTGTCGACGTGACTCAGCACCACCCCAAGTCCATACGGAGAGGCATCACAGGCCATAACCAGTGGCTTGTGGACACTGTAGTGGCCAAGGATGTCCGGAGACTGCAGTAACTTCTTGGCCCGCTGGAACGCTTCTGCTTCCCGCATTGTCCATTTCCACTTATGGCCGCCATCGAGCAGCCTGTGGAAGGGCTCCAAAATGTGTGACACTCCCCGCAGGAACCTGTTGTAGAAGTTTAGTGCTCCTAGGAACGCTTGCAACTCCTTCTTACACTTCGGCTCGGGTGCTTCATGGATAGCCTTGACTTTGTCATCCGTCGGCTGTATTCCTGCCTTGCTGACTTTATAACCCAGGAATACGACTTCATCCGCTCCAAAAGTACACTTGTCACGTTTCAGCCGGACACCGTCGTCTTTAATTCGTTGAAGCACTGCTTGCAGACGAGTGTTGTGCTCGGCGTCATCTTTACCGCCTACGAGGATGTCATCTAGAAAAACTTGCACCCCTTCCAGTCCGTGCAGCATCTGTTCCATGTATCTCTGAAAAATAGCAACGGCAACAGCTACTCCGAACGGCAGGTGCGTGACCCGGAAAAGTCCACGGTGTGTGGTGATGGTGAGATCACTATCGACAGTCACTTGCAGGTACGCTTGGTCTAAATCAAGCTTGGAAAACTTGGCACAGCCCGCCAGTTTCGCAAAAAGTTCCTCCGTTGTGGGCAAGGGGTAGCTTTCCCAACGAACGACAAGGTTTACAGTACTCTTGTAGTCGCCACAAAGTCGCACTGTGCCATCCTTCTTGATCACAGGTACTATTGGAGTCGCCCAACGGGAATGTCGTACGGGTTCCAAAATGCCTTGATTGATGAGCTTGTCCAAGGCTTCATCCACTCTTGGTAGTAAGGCAAAGGGAACTGAACGTGGTTTGAAAAATTTGGGCTGAGCGGTCGGTTCAACTTCGACTCGGACTGGTGGTCCTGTGCTTTTACCCAGACCCGGTTGGAAGACCTCGGCGTGACTTCGCAGCACTGCTGCTGTGTACGTACTCTGGCTCTTCGACTCTCCTTGCAGTTGATTCACTTTTAACTCAATCCCGAGAGCCTTAAACCAGTCTCGGCCCAGCAAGCCTACGCCTGCTCCCTTGATCACGACAAGACGCAGTCGCTCTTGGCGCCCTTTGTATGTGACCTGGACCATCACAGAGCATAGCACCTTCAGTTCCTGCTGGTTGTACGTGCGAAGACGCAGTTCACAAGGGCGTAGCTTGTTCTTGGACAACCGCAGCTGGCGCATAGTTCTCTCGTTGATCAAGGAACACACGGCTCCCGAGTCGACTTCCATCTCGAGAAGGTTTCCGTTAACCTCGACGACGACCCGGACAGCAGGCTCCTCGGCAGTTACTTGGAAAATGCCGAACATGTCCGCCGTCTTACCGTCGCGCCGCCGACCGCCTTGGCCTGGGCGTTTGTCGCTTGTAGGCTTAGGTGTTGATGACGACTGCTTCGCCTTCCGTCGACAAACCTTCACGATGTGGCCCCGCTGCTTGCAGAAATGACACTCGGCGTGTTGAAAACGACACTCGTCTGGGGTGTGTGTCCCTCCACAGCGAAAACACTTGCTTTCCTTGAGCTGTGACTTCGGGGCAGCTGCATCTCTTGACGCTGTGGAGTTCACCTTAGTGTTCGAAGTCGTGTGCTTACCGACCCGGCACACATCGCTGCTCTCAGCGGGCACCGCTCCCCGAATCTTCTCCGTCTGACGGTGGGCGTACTCTGCTGCAATCGCCTTCTCCTTGGCTACCGAGAAGGTTAATTCGGGCTCGGACAGAAGCCGTCGCTGAAGGGACTCTTCCCGGAGGCCGCAGACAAACCTGTCTCGGAGCATGTCATCCAACGTCGGCGCGAAATCGCAGTGTTCCGACAATCGGCGAAGCTCGGCGATGTAGTCGGCGATTCTCTCCCCTTGACGCTGGTCGCGTTTTCCAAACTGGAAACGCTGGACGATGACAGACGGCCTCGGGTTGAAGTGGGCTGCCAGTCTGGAGACGATGTCGTCGTAGCTCGTCTCGGAGGGTAAAGCCGGTGACCAGAGCGAACGGATAATCGCGTACGTTGCCGCCCCGCAGACCGTACAAAGGATTGCACGCTTCTTCTCGGCTGACTTTACCTCGTTTGCGATAAGGTAGAACTCGAGTCGTTCGCGGTAAAGTGGCCATGCTGCACCGTTGCTTGATTCGAACTCACCGATGCAGCCAAATGCCGGCGCCCCTGCTGCCGCCGCTTCCGCCATGGCACCGTGAACAGCGCGCTAGTAGGTTCTTCACCTCGTCGCCAATGTTGTGTATTTAGACTTTATGTACATTATTTACAAGCAAGCTTAGCGGTCCATAGCCGACCTGGCTGGGCTGGATCCACGAGAGTCTGTTCCCGAGCCCGAGCGCGAGCGCGTGCTCGTGTCCCGCTTCGTGGCAGTCATCACTGTTGCCAGCACATAACAGTTCTTTTGATCCTTCCCGTCGTTTCTTGGTCGTCACCGCAGCCTCGGGTAGTTTTTTTGTGTTCGCTTGATACTACGGCATTTACGTGGATTCGCGGAACAAGTCCTGCTACGATTTGAGTGACATGTGTGGCAACTAGCCAACGATGACACTGGTGGATTATCGATAGATTTCTCGACAGAGAGAGACTTAAATGGGCCCACCAACAGTTTTTTGACTGGTTTGAAGTTCACGCTGAAACGGAGCTCCATGAAAGCAGGAACACCGAGGGAAAAAAATATTACAGAAATTCGCAATATTTTGTGAGTTATTAGCAAATTAAATATTGCAGAAAACAACTTTAAATAAGCAAAACATTGCGCTTCATGACGTTAAATGAAACAGTTTAGCGATTGGAGCAAAGCGGTTGGCCAATTGGACGCGAGTTTGGTTGATAGCCCGTCGGCCCGGTCGGCCATTAGGCCTCGCTGCAACCATCGAAGCTTTGGAATCGGGTTGCCATCATCGATGAATTTACCGGGCTTATCGGATTTTGAGCGCCGAATTCTTGAAAAGGAGTGCGGAGCTGGGCGTCGCGCCGTACGAGGACACACCACGCAAGCGCCGCGACGCGTCTCTGCCTCAGTCCGCTTCGACAGCCGCGGAAGGCTCGTCAGGGCTCGTCTCCCGCCGCAACTCCGCCACCGGAGCCACCTCGGCGAGTAGGAGGTACTCCGCCGCTGGGAGGCGCGCATGAGCGACGAGCGACGAGGCGTTGTTTTCGCCCTTTTTGAACTTTAATTTGAAACTTTATTAGCTCTATAAAAACGAATTTTTAGAGAAATAATGACGGTTAACGTGTGATATACTTTATTCCGCTTCAAAATTTCTGGGACGGCTCTCGCCAATCACGAAACCCAGTGAATGTGACGTAGAGTGAAAGGGAGAGCCGTTGTGCGCGCGCATTCGGCACCTCGCGGCGCCACCGTCGGAGGAGGTGTTTCCGAGTTGTCAAATTAAAATATGATGCGCTAATATTTTTAAACTCTTTCGTTGTCCACTGGGTTTCCGGGACCACTAGCGTGGAGAAACCGCAAAAAAAAAGTAGACGCTCAAATACTGTTGGAGGGCCCCTTTAAAGTTGTGTTCAAATGTTTTCGTCACGGATATTGTGAGACGTATGGATACGATCGACAGGTAAGAAACAGCTTATTTACGGGCTTTCTTGGTCATGTGGGGCGCGAGTAAAGTGCTGCGGTCGGGTTTTTTTTGTTTTGTTTTCGTGATAGAATGGCATTTTGTTCGATCGCTATAGGTGTGCGGTTGCGTCGACATTTGTAAATTTGTGTGGTAATATTCTAGTTTTCACTGGAAGGTGAATAACAAGTTTGCGTGATTATACAAAGTGCGTTGTTTGTGCTTATGTGTTTATTTATACTAATGTTATTTTATTTTCTTTATCGCTTTTATACTAGAATCTTAACTGTAATAAGGTAATAGTATTATTGTATACAAAATAAGATATTTTGTTCTAAGGCAGCTCAAGCCCATAGGGAGAAGTAAATTAGTTGAATGTAAATAGTAAGTTTAGTACCCCTGCCACACGGAAAAGTTAATATATTTTCATTAAATGATATGGACTTAATCAGCTCGCGGTCTTGAGTGATTATACGAGCGTCGCAAGCTGATTTGTCGACCCCATAATGTCATTCGATCGAAATTACACAACTTTTGCCATGTGGCCGGGGTAGGATGCAAGAATAGTGACTGCACGCGATAACACCGCTTACATGATCGAAAGTGACATTTGTCAAGCCGTGTCCGCGTTGACTACGTCTACCTGATTTTTAACTGTGATCTGTTTTGCTGTGTCCAATCACTGCTTGTCTCACCATTTTGTCGAATTATTTTTGTGTAAAATATGCATTCCTACAGCAATAATTGCGTGACTCAATGTTTTCTCTTATACGGCAACCTCGTACCATTTCATACCGATTATTAGCGGTGTAATGTTTTGCCCGTGTAATAAATATTTTTGAGACCCCTTGCTATGTGCAGCTTTCATTTCAGCTAATAAGACACGCGTATGTGACTAAAAGCGCGTTACGACGGTCGATCCACGCGCGTTGCCTTCGCTTCGACGCGCGCCCCCGATGGCCTTCTTTCGCGACGTCACGAGAAGAGCACTCTGGCCTCGTCTTCTAGGAGGTGTTGGAGAGGCACGCCCAAGTGACGTGATAGAGAGATGGGTACTTACCGCAGTGTGGGCAAATGTCAGGATATTTGTTGGGGTAAAATGTATGCAGGAGTGCCAAATGTTTGAATGCTGTCATCTGTAACTGACGCCAGGTCGTAGCCTGCTCGCGGGTTAGTGAGTGGTGAGGTGGTAGATATTTGAAAATTTGGCCGCGTTGAAACGCCAGGACTTCGGGGAAGAGGATTGCGAGAGGCGAGAAATCTTCGGTGGATTGGTCCGTGTCCCCGTCGGGTGCCCGGATAGCGCAAGCTCGGGCGACGGCGTATGCATGCCGATTTCCTTCGACGGATTCGTGACCTGGGGTCCAGACCAGAGCCACCTTAGGGAGGGTGGGGCCTTTCGTTTGGAAAGCGTGAAAGGCTTGGAGTGAGATGCGACCAGCTCTGAAACGTCGAATGGCCGTTTGGGAGTCTGCAAGAATGGTGATGTGCTGGGGGCCGTTCGCAACTATTGCTAGGACTGTGGCCATCTCTTCGGCGACTGCTGGGGTTCTTGTGCGCACCGTTGCTGGGGTGAGGGTCTTCTTGTCCTGTCCAATGACGCTGACGGCTGCCATCGACCGGTTCGGGTACATTGCTGCATCTGTGTATCTGACGTCCTCTCTATGTATGCCGTAAATGCGTTGAAGTGATTTCGCTCTTGCCGCACGCCGTCCCGCGGGGAGCGTGGGGTTCATGTTAGGTGGAATCGGGGTTGTCCGCATTAGCTCGTGGATTTCTACGGGCAGCTGTACGGTCTCCCTCATGGATTCCGGTACTGTGTATCCGAGAGAGTGTAGCACATGCAGACCTGTTGATTTGGTCGCGAGTCTCTGCTTGGTTTCGAAGTTGAGCTTCGGCCAATTCGCGGTATGTGTTTAATAGTCTCGTGTTGAGTAGCTTATCGGTGGATGCGTGAAGGGGGAGTCCGAGAGCGATCTTGAACGCCTTACGGATGATGACGTCCAGTCTCTCCTCGTCCCTCTGCATCAGGTTCAGGTATGGTGCTGCGTATGAGATTCGGCTGACGATAAGGGCTTGGGTCATGCGGATGATGTCTGCTTCCTTAAGACCATGCCTACGATTTGTGATCCTTCCCATCATACGCTTGATCTGGGTCGTACATTGCTGGAGAAGGTGCATTGTGTGGGTCGCTCCTCCGTCAAGCTGGAGGTGAAGACCCAGTATGCGGGTGCGCTCCACCACGGGGACGGGTTCTCCGTTCTCGAAGTGAAGTTGAATGTCCGCCGTCGACGTTTGAGGATTGGATTTTCGTTCCCGCTTGCGTGAGCGTACGAGGAGGAGTTGAGATTTTTCGGGGGCACACTTGAGGTTGCCTGCCTTGAGGTATTGTGTACTGAGTCGATGACTTCCTGCAGCGAGGCCTGCTTGTCCCCGTCCGAGCACGAGGTCATCCATATGGTCAGGTCATCCGCGTACAGGGAATGTTTGATGTGTGGAATGCATCTAGCTGTGCCGGGAGCTTGCACATCGCTAGATTAAAGAGCGTCGGTGAGAGCACGGAGCCTTGTGGGGTGCCCTTTCCCGGGACCTCAAGGACATCCGTGTGGATGGATTCAACGCCAATGGTAGCTGTGCGGTGCGAGAGGAAGTCTCGGACATATAGAGGCTTTGCAAAATACTACGGGTGTAGCCGAAGAGCCATGCGGCAGTCTGGCAACGCTGTGCAGCCGCTCCCTAGCCGCCATGAGAAAGGAAGGCTTAGAGAAAGGAATCTCCGAACTCGACTACATGGCCTGCGCTTCGCTCCAGGTCGTCTTTCCTATAACCGGTTGGGAGAATACCTTGCCGTTGTGCCGTTACTCAGTGAGCAGCGCATTCTTGATTTTTATTCGGGAAGATCTTCCACAGAAAGGAGCTACGATCGAGGCTACAATTTGAGCGTCGAATCCTACCTGATACCGTCGTCGGTGAGGACAAACAGCTGCAAGCGAGGGTACGATTTTTAATTCTTATTAACTTATGAGCAGACCAATAGTTAATCATCACTTTATCGAGTTCTAGCTAGAGCGATTCACTTTACTGCTTGAGATAGCCTTAACCCGGCTATCATCGCCACAGTTCGCCACCGTGTTTTCTACATCGCAGTGTCTAGCGTTAGGTCCAACGGAACCCGAAATAAAAATTAAAGTTACGTCCGATGTAAGTTTACGTCAAGGTTTTGAGTTACGTCCGACGTAACTCAGTATGAAGATTAAAGTTACGTCCAACGGAACTCCAAATAAAAATTGAAGTTACGTCCGACGGAAGCCGAAATAAAAATTAAAGATACGTCCGACGTAACTTTACCCAAAGGTTTCGAGTTACGTCCGACGGAAATAAGTGACGGCCTGTGTAGCCTACAGAACCTTATCGAATGTTACGCTTTGTGGCCGAAACACGACGTAAACACGAAATGATTATAAATTACTTCTGCATTACGTCCAATGCAGCATTCGTAAATTGGTTAAAATCGCGGCTTTATTTCTACCTCCAGGTTTGTTGAGGGGGTTGGAGTGTGTTCCTCGTATGTAGAGGCTCTTTTTTTTTCTCTCGTTTTTTCCCTTCCTTTCAGCGATTTTTTTCTCCGCGGATTCTTTTAAATTAGTTTTTCGATATGAAACCACTTCTTCCTAGATGCGACACACAAAGAAAAGGAAAACATTAACCAAATGAAAACCGCAGCACGCATGCTGCGAGCTTGAGACCATCAGATTTCAGTGTTGGGGTGTTGGTTCGTACAACACATTGAGGGCCCATCGTCTCGTCTGAAGCCCCTATATGTGCCGTGATCCAGAAAAATAGTGTTGCTCGTATGTTTAGACAGTTTTGCTGCTAGTACGCCTCGACGGGTGACTTGTCTCTTAGATGTAGATGAGAAAGTTAGCCAGTGCAATACAACCGCTGTCACGTGCACCACGCAGTAGTAATTACACAAACGCGTGCCGGCACCAGGACCTACGCCGGTACGAAACTCATCCAGGTCGAAACGGGCAGCGGGTGGGGGTAACTTTATTCTTTATTTCGAGTTCCGTCGGACGTAACTTTAATTTTCACATTGTGTTCCGTCGGACGTAACTCAAAACCTTGGGGTAAAGTTACGTGGGACGTAACTTAATTTTTATTTGGAGTTCAGTCGGACGTAACTGTGGTGTACTGGACAAAAGGGCGCGAGAGACACACACAGGGAGACGACGACGAAGAGCACGCTCTCTGATAGAACTGTAGAAGCCGGACTACCACGTCCAAGATAAAGGCTACGTTTACAGTATCGAGTACGTTTTACTGGCGACGAGACTGAAGGACCTACGGCACGGCCATGGCTCACAAAGTGAACACCGAGAAGTTCGAGTCTACAGCACCAAACGCTTGGATCGAGTACATCGAACGCCTAAACAGCCTCTTCGTCATTCACGGTGTAGAGGAACCAGAATTACGGCGAGCAGTGCTGATTGGAAAATGCGGACCAGCGGCATACTCAGTAATGCGAGACCTCTGTTCACCAGCCCTACCGTCGGCAACTGACTACGAGATCATCCTCGAGCGGATGAAAAATTATTACTGCCCGAAACCACTGAAGACCTTGCAACGCTTCCGTTTCCACAAGCGAGAACAACATGAGAGCGAGACCATTGCTGCCTACGTGAGTGCACTCCGTCGCTTGGGTGAGACCTGCGAGTATGGTGCTATGCTCAACGAGATGATCTGCGACCAGATTGTTTGTGGTGTGAGGGACACCAAGCTACAGGACAAGCTTCTGTTACTAGAAACTTGAATCTGCAAACAGCTCTCGAGCTGGCTACCGCTGCCGAGGCTGCCTCGCGAGGAACACTAGAGCTACAATCAAGATCAACGCAGCCCGGAGTGCAGCCTTGCACAGACGCTGAAGCACCAGGTTCCGACTCTTTCATCGTAAACGCAGTTCAGCGCGGCTCTCCTCAGAGACCTACGCCATCAAGATCTTGTTTTCGCTGTGGGCGTCAGCACTCACCGTCGAAATGTCGATGCAAAAGCATGCTTTGTCGTTACTGTAAAAAGCTGGGCCACATTGAGAAGGTCTGCATGGCCAAGGAAAAAGAGCAACGACTACAGGCAAGGTCGAACGAATCCTATGCTACACACGTGGTGCAAGGAGGCCAAGCCGACATGTCTCCATCGGGTTTTGACGTGTATGCAGTGGAAAATAAAACTGTGTCGCCGTACATGGTGACGGTTACTATTAACGGAGTTCCACTTGCCATGGAAGTGGACTGTGGAGCTGCCGTATCTATTATCAGTGAAACCACTTACAGGACAATCGGAGCAAGGGCACCTCCGGCGTTAACAAAAGATAACCATCTGCTTAAAACCTGGACACAGCAGTGTCTCACCGTACTGGGAAAAATAGAAGTCGAAGTAGGATTTCGAGGCCACACCCACACACTTTCACTTTTTGTGGCCAGTGGGGGTCAGGCCAGCCTCCTTGGACGTGATTGGTTTGAAAGTCTGGGCATTGATGTCACAGGAGTCAACTCTTTACGCAGTTTCAATTTGTCTGGACTTTACCCCGACGTTTTCGCGGGAGGCTTAGGAGCACACCGCGGTGAGCCTATATCAATACCCATCGCAATAAATGCTACGCCGAAGTTTCTTAAGAGTCGGCCCGTTCCGTTCGCTCTTCGGCCCGCCATCGAAGAGGAGTTGGAAAACCTAGTGAATCAGAAGATACTGGAGCCTGTTCGACATAGTCAATGGGCCACACCCATTGCGCCAATCCTAAAAAGAAACGACAAGCTTTGCCTCTGCGGTGACTACCGTAGCACTATCAACCCGTTTGTGATAAATGAGACGTACCCGCTTCCGACGATCAATGACATTCGATCCACTTTAACTGGAGGCGGGTTTTTTACAACATTGGATTTAGCTCAGGCGTATCAACAACTCCGGGTGGATGATGCTGCTGCGGATCTGATGACCATAAACACGCATAGAGGCCTGTACCGCGTGCGGCGGCTAGCTTTTGGGGTAACTTCTGCAGTTGCCATTTTTCAACGCTTTATCGACACGCTGCTGTCAGGGATCAGAGGTGTGATTCCTTACCTGGATGACATCCTTATTACGGGAAAAACAAGTACAGAACATGATGAACGTCTGAAAGAAGTATTGCGACGACTGTCAGAGGCCGGACTCCGCTTACAGAAGGAAAAGTGCGTTTTCTCCTCAGCCAGCATCACCTACCTAGGCTATCATATAGACTCGACTGGTATTCGGCCAACCAAAGAAAAGGTAGAAGCTATTCGCGACGCTCCAGCGCCACGGAATGTCACAGAGTTGCGTGCGTTTTTAGGAATACTAAACTTCTACGGGAGTTTCCTACGAGATCGGGTGACTGTGCTGGAGCCGCTGCACAAACTGCTCGCCAACGGGGCGAGATGGCAGTGGAACAAGGCCCATGACGAAGCCTATTTACGGGCGAAACAACTTCTCCAGAGCGACAGCTTACTGGTGCACTACGACCAAAGCCTGCCTCTTTCACTGTCCTGTGACGCTTCTCCTTATGGTGTAGGCTCTGTCCTTAGCCACACCATGCCAGGTGGACGAGAAGCACCTGTGGCCTACTCCTCAAGAACACTAACTTCTACCGAGCAAAAGTATGCTCAAATTGACAAGGAAGCTCTGGCTATTGTCACAGGCGTCAAGAAATTTCACCAGTTTCTGTATGGCCGTCATTTCTTGATATACACTGACCACAAGCCTTTGCTGGGCCTGATGCATCACAGCAAACCTATGCCACAAGTCATGTCTCCACGGATGCTGCGATGGAGCCTTATATTGTCGGCCTATGACTACGAACTGATTTATCGTCCAGGAAAAGAGTTGACTAACGCAGATGGACTTAGTCGCGTACCACTGACGACCTCGACTGGCGAGATCTGTGGTACACCCATGAACTGCCTACTCTTAGAGGCGACACCAAACCCTCCACTCAACGCGAAAGGAATCGCCGATGGGACCCGCCGTGATCCTGTATTATCTAGGGTCTTATCATGCGTATTGAACGGATGGTCCGAACTGCCACCGGAGGAGTGTTTTCGGCCTTTCGTTCAAAGGCGGCACGAGTTATCAGCTCACAAAAACTGTCTGCTCTGGGGTAGTCGGGTGGTTGTGCCGCCTTCCTGTAGGAAAGAGACATTTAGAGAGTTTTAGTAGACCGTTTCCATTTTCCGCTCCGCTCTGAGGGTGCCAAACTGCGCATGCGCGGCCTGCTTTAGCGGAATGTAAAGCGGAGGTCCAAAAACGCCTTTTAGTAGACCGTTTTCCTTTAGCGTAAGAGCGTTTTGAGGGCGTTCGAAAAATTCGCTTGTGTAGCCCCGCAAGTGGACGTTTAAAGTACTAGTAAGATAGAAAAACTAAACGTTAACACCAAAAAGTGAAAGGGAGCGTGTTTGTAAATGTGGTAAAACGAAGGCGAGAATAATGAACACTAAAGAGTAGGCACACACCCGAAGCATATTACGCTATAAAATATAAATATAATCCTTCCACCCTGTGTGCAAATGAAGCCGAAGGTATAACAATGAGCATGTTGCTCTAAACGGCACTTGCACTACACGAGCGCGCGTGCTGGTCAATGACGCTGAAAGGGCGGCACTCGCTCTTGTAGCTTCTGCTCCACTCGAATTAAAAATGAAACGGATTAACGTATTTGAAGTAGAAAAATAAAAGAAAAGGACGAAGTTTGCGCATTCCGAGTACACCCTTTTGTGAAGTACGAGTACAATGTTGCTCAAGGCTAGCAAAGCACCTGCACGATGAATCCCCGCGGTTCTCAATGGAGGAGACTTCTACTAACGAGATTAAGCTGACGAGACATCGAATCAATGATTTGTATCCCTCATGCCATGAAGCGCCGAAGCTTCCTTTCCGAACGCGGTTTGCTGGATATTGCCAACGTAGAAGACATAAACCCTTTAGGAGGCAATCCCGCTTAAAGAAGGACCTGGCTGCTCTGCAAGTGGGCCTCCAAATCCCAGCACCCGACAGATCGGCGCAGGGTGTTGCCAATCTGGCCAGACGCTTTGCATGGATCTTTGTCGACTGGCCTATCGCAACCGTCTGTTCGAACTTGGATGAGCGCTTGGACGGAACTTGTCGATGTTCTTCAGTATTGAGAACCTAATCGTGGTTCACGTCAACGAGAGGTTAGGCCACCTGCTCGCTGACATGAACAAACATAGGGGGCTGACCCTAGCGAAACTGGAGCTGCGCTCACAGGTGAGACCCTGCATGGTTTGTGTAAATTTCGTGTTTCCATTGTTTTTAGCACAGCTGCTCTGTCTAGTAAAAAGTTACTCTTTTTGATACGCCAATAATTTACGTCTTTACTTTTGTTTCGGCACAAAAAAACAAGGTGTACATGGGCAGTGTCAGGACAAGTCACGACGAGCGCGTTTTTAATCTGAATTTTAGTAGGCCACATTTATGAGCCCTCTATGCTCTACTTTACGCTCTGGAAGAAGCATCGCCCCCACCGCGCATGCGTAGCCCGCTCTGAGTTGGAGCGTAAAGTTAGCGGAGTGAGCGTGCGCTCCGCTTCACAAGTTGCAGAGCGGACTTCCCTCAGCGTTCTTAGCGTGATCGCTTAGATCTCAAGATGGCTGCACTTGCTCAATACGCGTAGATGTTTTTCACCTTGACCTCAGCTTGAAAGAGGCCGAATCAAGAAGTAAA
The DNA here is from genome assembly GCA_013358835.2 of Ixodes persulcatus. NCBI lineage: Eukaryota > Metazoa > Arthropoda > Arachnida > Ixodida > Ixodidae > Ixodes > Ixodes persulcatus. The sequence continues at coordinate 97,911 of JABSTQ010001603.1, read as the reverse complement.
GCGTACGTCCCACGCGTGAAAAGTAAACTATTCCGTATGAGTTTTATGTAACACAAAAGAGCATAATCAAACGAAGTGAACGAGTATCACTTTGCAACCAACACGGTGTCGGTAGTCGTCGCGTTTTTATGGGCCTTCTATGGCTGTGTAATCAGATGTACGGGAGCGCGTGCTTGAACACCGATTATACCTGTGCACGCGTTCTCCTGTCAAAAATGACACTGAAAGTTGACCCCGAGCATAGCGCTCGCAAGCCGCACCAAAAAAAACATTCCTCTCAACTTTATTTATTCATATTCGCTCGCAATTTCTGAATTGTTTAACTTTCCTCCGGAACTGTTCGCCTTGGATTTCCTTCGTAGATTTAGAAAATAATAGAGACTTGAATGCAGCCTTTTTAAAAGTGCATGCCATGCTGCCCCTATTCTTCAAGGCCGTCTTTTTTTGGCCAAGCGTCTAGGGAGCAAGAGAGCTGCGTCATTGTTTGTCGCGGATGCGAGTCTAAATGTATTAAACACGAATGCTGCGTCAATGCTGAATATTAACTCGGTTCTAGTCACAAGTCTCGCACCTAAAGCGATGCCCAAAATATGGCGGCCGAATATGTTACCCGGCGGTGTTTTGAAAAGAGTTACCAAAAACGGTCGAAAGAATATTTCATGTCAAGTTTTTGTCTGGTGAAAACCAGACAGGCATACACAATTCAAAATTTATCAAACACAACACTGGACTTTTAAGCAATAGCGGCAGACTAGAACGCTTTTCAGAAGTTTCGTTTTGAATGCACAGTTTGACGGCCTCAAAGCTTAGCGAAATTAAGAAACAACTATTTTTTTTTAATTTACGATACACATTTTTTTGCAACCCTACCACGAAAATACTCTTTATCTTATATGGTTAACAAGTCCCATATCACATGTTTTGGTAGTGTTTAAATACTGACGTGTTGTAAGAGTGCCTTTTCCTTCTTTTTATTAGGTTATCAAAGACAAGGGAGCACCCCTGGACAACTGTTGAGGTTTGGTTGACCGCACAGCACCTCCATGCCGTCCATCAAAGAATCAGAAGCCATACTTTTCTGGTCACAAGAGGGTGCTCGTCGTGAAGCGACAGGCAGTGATGTGCGCAGACGGTAGAATTTGTCAGCTGGACGAACCCTACGAAGACCATGAGCATGTTTCTTTTTTTTTTTAATATTAGATTGCGTAAACTGATCACAGTGAATCATATCCAAGCAGTTGTACTGAGCGAAATACTCGTCCAACTAGGCTGAAAAGCGTCTAGAAATATTTTAATAAAAATACATTTACTAACGACTCCCATTTTACTTCTCAGATGTGCGTGTGAATATTGCACATAATCAAATTACAGTGTTTCTGTTGACTTCAGCATTGTAAAAGTAGCCTGTGTTGCGTGGCCTTCTATTGCAAGAAAACACCGTAGCACAGGTGAGGCTGAAACTAGGCAGGAGCTTAAGCCGAAAACCGTAATTTCAAAAACACAAAAAAGAAATGAAAAGAAGTGTAGCCAAGCAAAATGGTTTCATCTCATCCCCCAAGGCAGATACATACACTGAGCTCCACTGTTGATACGAACACGATAAAATCGCTTTTATTTGCAGTTTATTTCTTTGACAGCTGTTGAGAGAGCTGAAAGTTTGTCGCTCAGATTAGTGCCCCAAACGAGCGCTTTATTCCACACCAATAGGTTGATGTCAGCCCCTCGTATTTGAGGTGAAAAATAGAAACAGGATATTGATTGTTCCCGGTAACAATGTGGCGCAGTGTACAGAAACACCAAGGTACCCTATCACAAACCGAAGCCTACGAAGAAGAAAAAACTCATTTCATTGGGAAAACAAAAAAGTTAGAGATATAAATGGAGCACTCACTTTCGCTAATTTGCACTGTCTTGCTGCCTAAATCAACCTAACAAAATACCTGTCCGTTTGCCGACTGCTTTAGTCTTTAGTCTTCATTTTTTGGCTCTGGAGAGACGCGGCACTGCGGAAAGGCAGCAGCCCGTACCATGGAGGCCCGCGGTGCCGCGTCTAGGAAACATGATAATGTGATGAGTATGAACATGCAAGATGACGACGACATGGGTTGTTGCAATTGGGGAAGATGGCAGTCCGATTCACAGAAGTCGAGATTTCGTAGAGGCGGGTTGGGCGGGTGAGCAGCGAGCCATGGGGATCTGGCACGCCGTTCAATCGGTGCATGAAGGAGCCCCAAGAACATGATGGCGCCGTTGCTCACTGTGGTCCACTGGGGTCAAAGCATCAGGCTTCAAGGAGGTAGCCCAGCCAAAGTAGAAGCTGCCGCCTCCAAGGAACCGAGGCCCAGGGGCTCAGATTCAGGCACCGCCGTCGCCCTGTGTGTCATCCTCTCAACGTCGTCGTCGTCATCTCGCATAGAAAAATCGAGCCCGCTGGCTTAGACAAGGCAGCACCTGTCCCTGCCGTTCAGCGGCCGTGAAAAGATTGCAGCCAACGATTTCCCGAAGCAGCCAGAGGTTCTCGACCACCGTGGAACGTTTTCTTAAGGACGCCGTTTCAAACAAAGTCTGCTCAGCCATCTTAGTACAGCGAGGTTCATAACGGTCAAACGCGCTCCCAAGCATGCTTTCAAGTGGCGAGCACCCATTTTGAATTCCTTTCCAAAAAAAAACAAAAAAACACCATCTACTGAAGCTTTACTGAGAGTGGAACGCGCTTCCTGAAATGGCAAGGAAAGCGGAGCTAGCGGAGCTGACGCTTCACGCTCAAATCCCAGAGCGGGTCGCGCATGCGCGATGGTGACTCCGCTTTCCATAGAGCGGAGCGAGAAAGCGAAAACGGTCTACTAAAACTCTCTATTAACGCTGCTCCACAACAGCCACCCAGGTATCGTGCGAATGAAGGGCTTGGCTCGTAGTTATGTGTGGTGGCCCAAAATGGACTCTGAGATCGAACAAACGGTCAGGCAATGCCTTGCTTGCCAAGAGTCGCGTCATGCTCCCGCGAGGAGCCCTACGATTCCTTGGGAACGCACGAGCAAACCGTGGTCTCGCATTCATATAGATTTTGCTGGCCCTATGCATAACAAAACATTCCTCATTGTCGTAGACAGTTACTCAAAGTGGCTGGAGGTAATTCAAGTGACCTCAATGACAACATCCCGCACGGTATGCCACCTTCGTGCTTTGTTCGCCACTCATGGGCTTCCCGACGTCATCGTGTCGGATAACGGAGCGTCTTTTACTTCAGCAGAATTCGAGCAGTTTTGCTCCCAAAATCAAATCCGACATGTTCGTGTCGCGCCATATCACCCGAGTTCCAATGGACAGGCCGAACGAATGGTACAGACGGCTAAAGAGAACCTTCTTCGTATGGGCTCCAGCGATTGGTCGCTCCGTCTGGCGAGAATGCTGTTCGCGCAGCACTCCACTCCCCACTCTGCGACCGGGAAAACTCCGGCAGAACTTCTCATGGGACGACAGATCACGACGGCGCTAAATCGACTGCATCCAGACCTGGATGCCGATATCAACGCACGAAGTGAAGAAGCTTACAGGAACCAACCGTCGGCTGAAAAATTGAGGAGTTTTAACCCAGGTGATGAGGTGTACGCCCGAAACTACGCATCTGGGCCTGCTTGGGTACCTGGCAATATAGAAGCTGGAACAGGTCCGAAATCGTACATTGTGCAGACAAATCAAGGACAATTCTGGCGTCGTCACATAGACCAACTACGCGCCCGTACTTTAGCTACTGTGGGTGAGTCAGGCGATGTCGAATTCGGCCGAGCGCCGTTGCTAGCGCCTGCCCTACCTCCTTTACCGCCGAGTTCATCAGAGCCAAACATGCCTCAGCGGCGCACCTCAGCTCAACAGTCGCCTAGGCAAGACGTGAACTCACCCCAACGGTGGATGTCAGATCAACAGTCGCCCAGCTTTATCCACGCCAACGGCACCGTCGCTACGTCCAGCAAGAATGGCTTCCCTGTGCGGTCTACCTCCTACAGCGCATCCGGCATCGGAAGAACAAACTACTTCCAGCGATGAAATCGCTGCGTCTCAAAATGGACAGGCGACGATTCCAACAGAATTACGGCGTTCCGAGCGTGCAAGGAAGCGCCCGCGTTATCTTTCGGACTTCGTGTGATTGAAGAAGGAGTGTGGTGTACTGGACAAAAGGGCGCGAGAGACACACACAGGGAGACGACGACGAAGAGCACGCTCTCTGATAGAACTGTAGAAGCCGGACTACCACGTCCAAGATAAAGGCTACGTTTACAGTATCGAGCACGTTTTATAGAGTACGGTGCATCCGACTTGAAGGTTTGCCCCGTCCTGGAGAGCTGGCGCTTTGCTCGGGCAGGTCTTGCGTCGCTTTTTCCCATGAACGGCCTCATATTCTCCGTCGTCGGATTCCATGGTATCGTTGTCGTGGGTAGACATGATCGTCGATGAGGAGCTGCTGATTGTACCGGTGAGAGCTTCCTTCAGCGGAATCGTGTACCCGTCTTTTACGAGCGTGGCGGAACTTGCTTGTCCTTGGTCCCCTTCGAGGGCAGCCGGTAGGTTCGATGCCATGGTGGACATTTTTGCAAATATCCTGGCCTCCTCGGAGGAGGCCCCTTGTGCGCTGCGATCGGATCCCTCCCTGGTTGTAGGATACCTCGGAATGTCAGCAAGTAGGATCGTTATACAGTTAGTTATTTAGGTGGAATTAGGAGATAGAGGCGAAGGTAACCCAAAGCTGTGTCGTCGTCGTCGTCGTCGTCGTCGTCCTCTGAGCAAGCTCCTTGAGCCGCCCCATTTATTCACACACTCAACAATGTTCCTCAAGGCACACCCAATCACAACTCTCATCTTGGCTGTCACGATTCCGATAGGCGGTGAAATCTGCGCGCGCTAAGGAGTAATCCCTCGTGCCGAGAGCGCAGCGCCATCGAATGCTGCGTTGAAGTAAAAGGCAACGCCTACCCTTAACTCCCGAAGATGGTGCTAGCTTGCAACACTACAAACACTTTATGTAAAATTTTGAGACGGAACAATTTCCGTCGTTGACTCAGAGGCATCCAATTTAGAGACGATTTAAGTTCAGTTATGCTAGCTCCAAAATCATAATTACCGGTAACATATCTCGCAGCACGATTCTGCACCTTTTCGACTTGATCTATAAGGTTCTGACTGAACGGATCCCATAGCTCACTGGCGTAGTCGAGGACAGACCGCACATGAGAAAAATATGTCTCCTTCAAAGATTTGGGAGCCATCCTAAAATTAAGTTTAATAAATCCCAGTGACCGGCTTCCTTTCGCTGTAATATAGTCAACATGTTTATTCCATCTTAAATCGCACGAAAAAATAACTCCCAAATATTTAGCCTCCGATGCCAGTTCAAGTGAAACACCACCGACACTGAAGGAGGAGGGAATAAATTTAGTTTTTCTAGTGAATCTAACGCTAATACATTTAGATACGTTTAGAGGCATGCGCCATTTGATACACCAGTCATCAATTTTATCTAAATCACTTTGAAGAGCGAATACTTGAGCATCACAGGTCACATCACTGTACAAAATGCAATCGTCTGCATATAATCGAATATGTGAAGAGACGCCTTCAACTATATCATTAATGTATATTAAAAAAAGAAGAGGGCCAAGTACCGACCCCTGTGGAACTCCGGATGTTATTTTAATATAGGGGGACTGTAAACCGTTAATTAACACGGACTGTTTTCTTGAATAAAGGTAATCGCCAATCCAATTAAAAATTTCCAAATCTATGTTTAGTTTGTGAAGCTTGTTCATAAGAAGAGCATGAGGAACCATGTCGAAGGCCTTTTTGAAGTCCAGAAAGATACAGTCAACTTGTCGGCCCTTATCAAACGATTGTGAAATGTCGTGATAGAACTCAAGCAACTGCGTGGTACAAAAAAGTCCTGTACGAAAACCGTGTTGAGACGGGCTAAAGAAATTGATAAGACTAATGTGTTTCATTAGGTTAGTGAAAATAATGTGCTCCATAGTTTTGCAGCACACACTTGTCAGTGAGATGGGCCTGTAGTTTTGTACCAGATTTTTTGGGCCAGACTTGTGGACGGGGACGACATTTGCAGATTTCCAGTCCAGAGGCAAGAAGCCACATTTCAACGATACCGTGAACAAAATTACCAAGTAGCTCGAAATAACTTCAGCACAAGACTTCAGGACAGCGTTTGGAATTCCATCGGGGCCAGGTGCTGAACCTTGTCTAATTTTCTTTAGAAGGTCGAAAACATCGTGTGTATCAAAATAGATTTCAGACATAAAACCAGTAGAAACAGGTACTCCTTCGGAATCGCAATAATCCCCCGTCACAATATCCGAGAAAACAGACTTGAAGTAATCATTGAAACTGGCAGCCTTTAAAGAGTCATCCTCTAAAAGGCGACCCTCGACCAACAGGGAGGGAATTCCAACGATATATTTTTTTTATTAGAGCGAATAAACTTCCAGAATTCCTTTGGGTTTTGCCCGAGTTTCACATTTAGTGTTGAAAAGTAGTTTGCCCGGGACGAAGTGATTGCACGTTTAAGGGCGACACCTATTGTATGATGCAGAGTCATTACGAGCTCGGTATTGAGTTAGTGCACGTTTATTTTTATTAATAAGTTTCCGTAACTCGGAGTTCATCCATGGTTTACCTTGACGACGCTTCGAGGTGATAATTTTCGATGGCACGAAAATATCAACCAGAGTCTTTATTTCATTCCTAAATATGTTCCACAGTAAGTTAATGTCACCTGTCACGCTCATGTCCTCAAACTCCGAGTAAAATTCTTCGAGTCTACTGGACAAACCAGCATAATCACCCCTGTCGAAAAAGTACACTTTCTTAGGACTTAAGGAAGCACTGTGATCAAATGAACAAGACAAATTTGCAACAACAGCCTTATGGTCACTAATTCCCGGGATAACGGCAAGATCGGAGACCGCCGAAGCATGATTACTGAACACAAGGTCGAGGACACTTGAACGGCTAGAACCGATCCTCGTAGGCTCTGTAACAAACTGATGAAGGTCATAGTCATTGACGAGATTAACAAATGCTGAGTATATACCAGTATAGTTATGAATATACGGTTTGAGTTCTGTCCACTGAATATCCGTTAAATTAAAATCACCACCAATAAGAAAAAAAACCTGTTTCTACCACAGATAAAGCGTTATACAAAGAAAAAAAAATAGAGTTTATGTTGCTTGATGGCGATCTGTAGAATGAATCCACAGTAAGATTATCACCGTTAGCAAGGGAGACTCGACACCAAACGGACGATAAGCCGTTGATTTCTACCAAGGAACTTTTTAATCTTTCATGAATCAGCAGAAACACACCCCCGCCGTTGCCATTCCGATCCTTACGATAAACAGCGAAGTGCGGCGGGAAAACTTCCAAATCGGAGATAGACTCCTCAAGCCAAGATTCTGTTCCAATGACAATGCTTGGATTAGTGACCGAAATGAGAGCGGCAGTCGTCGATTTTGTTCCTAATACTTCTACAATTGACGTTCAAAACCACTATATCATTCATAGCTGCATTGTTCAGTCTAGATTTCTTTAAATGTTAAGTGCCATTACTCTTTACAGAAAGTGTGATTGGGTCGACGTAAAACATTCGGTAACCTATGTATAAGCGATTATACCGAAGTTGAAACTCGGCGTTTTGGGTTCTGGCGAATTCCAAAAGCTTTTGCGTTCATTTTTGGTCTTCAATGAAAAATCCTCGCTGAGCGAGTAGGCGGTACCCCTTAATTTGGACGCGCTGAACAAAACGTCTTGTTTTAGTTTGAATGATGTAAATTTCGCGATAATAGGCCTGTTTCTATTGGGTCGGAACGCTCCTAGCCTATGGGAACGTTCCAAAAACGAGGCATCAAACTTCATACCAAGAGTCTCCTGGCAAAGAGAAATGACCTTAGCTTCAGAGGCTGTCCAAGTCTCTCCAGAACTGTCAAGTATCCCATAAAAAATCAGATTCGACCTCCTTGACTGACCTTCAAGATTTTCACACTGCGAAGCCAAGCTTTTAACCTGAGAAGCCAATTCAGCTGTAGAAGTAAGGAGACAATTTACACCATTCCGCAGTTGCGGAACAGACTCCAAGTTAGCCTCTACCGATGTGAGTCTGGTTGCTAATGCTGCTAGCTTTTCGTCCACCGACTTCTGGTTGCTTTGAATTGTTTCTAGTTCGTTAAAAAGCGCCGTTTGACCGACCTGTAGTTGAGGCAAAATAGCCAGACTTTGCAAGATAAGCTGTTGCTGATCTTCCGTCAGGGGACCCGGGTTATATTCGATGTCCCCCGCTAGCATTAGCAACATTTTTTTTACAGTCTCACAAAAAACAAAACACACTGCTTGGGCCCAGCAGCAGAACAAGACATCTATCATCACTTCGAAAAACCGATACATTTTTTTTACTAACCTACGTGAACAACACAAGTGGGTTAAGCGACATCTTGCAGGGTGTCCTGCCGCTGTGCCCACTGAGGGGATCCGATGGCGGGCAACTGGTTATTCCCTCCGAGCCTGCCGTTGATGACGATGGTGCTGGGACGAAGAATGACGTGTCGATGCGTGGTTGGTCTGGCTCAGTGGTGGGTGGTGCTTCCCCGAGCGATGACAACGTCCACGTGGCAGTCCGTAAGAAGTAACATGACGAAGAACCTTTGCTGCTGTAATCGGTACCGTTGAACTGGCTGTAGGCGGCGGGAGCACCGAGAAACAGCAACAGCTGCGTGAATAACAGAAGTGGGTTCAGCGACATCTTGCAGGGTGTCCTGCCGCTGTGCCCACTCTCAGTTACGACGTGGGAGAAGGCCCAGGAGCATTTCGAATTTAGCACAGTAGATAAAAGTATAACCGAATTTGTAGTATTTGCGCCGGTCTTTCTTCTCACAGTTTTGAGGCCAGTGGTGCACGCCATCATACCTCACATCCACTCAGTGGCGTCACGAGGGTCAGCGGCACCCGGGGCGGTAGCGCGACCCCCCCCCCCCCCCCCCCCGCTCTCTCGTGGCCCACCGCGACTCCCTCCCCCACCCCCCCCCCCCCCCCCCTCTCGTGGCCCGCCGCGACACTCCCCTGAGCCCTGCACCCGGGGCGGTCCGCCCCCCCCCCCCCCCCCTTGTGACGCCACTGCATCCACTGTCGGCTTTATTTTTTAATGACGAGTGATCTCGTTTTAAAGATGCATCCTCCACTGCTGAGTGCAGGTATCCTCGCCTTTATGACAAAAAAACGCTGAATTTATTAAGATGCACGTGGCACGGGAGAAAAAAAAATGATTGAGTTGTTGCTCCTGGACAACGCTAGGTATCACAGGGCTAATGACATTGCTGCCGCACTTGCCAGATACCGTGCAAGCTACATAGGTCCTCGGACAGTATTCGACGCTTTCTGTCGTTATTCGTGCCATGGTGTCCCGACGACCGGTGGACTGTCGCCATCCAAGCCCGCGGCTCTAATTAAGTTTGGGAGTTTAAAACAGAGAAGAAAGCGCGAACGAAGTTCGGGCAATGCCATCCCCCAACACCGGCGCAGCCTCTCGTCCGGGACTTTCTCTTTCTAACGCACCAGCAAGGGGGAAAGCGCCGGTAGCCCTTTCCCCTCTTCTCTCTCGCCCTCTATCAGTGAAATGACTCAAGAAGGTAGGACGAGGGAAAGAAAGGCTGGAGAGGAAGAAGCAGACGGAACGTTAGAGGGAGAGGGGGAAACGTGCTCCTTTTTCCAGCGTTCTGTCTGCTTCCCCAAGCTTCCCCCTCCTTGGCCTTCCTTTCCCTCGACTTACCTTCTTGAGTTGCGTGCACTACGGGCGAGGGCAACGCCAGGCGAGGGAAGAAAAGGCAAGCACTAGGAAGGCCGGGGAGGTGGAGAGAAACCTCCTTTCCTCTCTGCTATAGTCCGTTGCAACTCAAAAAGATAGGGCGAGGGAAAGGAAGGCCGGGGAGGAGGAAGCAGACAGAACGCTGGAGTTCTCCCTCTCCCCTCTAGTGTTCCGTCTGCTTCTTCCTCTCCCTCGCCCTACCTTCTTGAGCTGTAACTTTCTCCCCTCGCCCTCCTTCGCCCTTTCTCTCTTCGCCTGGCGTTGCCTTCGCCTGCACTGCACACAACTACACTCCGTTTCACCTTACGTCCGGACGAAGCGGACGCTACGAGCTATCCTAGCCAATCCCGCTCTGTGGACGCAGTCCGTGATACGCTTTCCGTGCCTCGCTGTGGCCCCTCTGCAAGGTCACGTGACGCTCATTCGTCCTTGGATTGGCTCCGATGGCTCGTAGCATCCGCTGCGTCCGGACGTAAGGGTGCTTTTTTTTTTTTTTTTTTTCAAAATGAGCCAAATCCTTGGAAATCATTTTTCGCTCAAACTTTTCGTTTCAAGATTTAAGAAAAAAAGAGAAAAAAAAAGCTCGTATGTAGGTGGAAAACTGCTTAGTCTCCACTAAAGGTGTCAATAAAATGCCTTCACTTCATCTCGGAGATCCTTCCTGCGACAAACCAACGGTCCAATGATCGACGTCCGATCCAACCGATGGAAGGACGCAACGAATTAACGACGTGAAAAGTTCGGGAGTAATGAGAGCACATGGCCAATGGCTGACAGGTTATAGCCTCCAAGATCCCTAAGCGGAAGCACACGCGTGAAGGATTCTCCGGCCGTCCTATTGGACTCGCTCCCCAGCAGTACGAGTGTAATTTCGCTAACTCCGTCGCTCGCCGCGAGGTAACGGTGTCCGCCCAGTTATAACAAAGCGGCGAGCCGTCTTGGTCACAGGTGGAGTTCTGCACTGGTACAAGCCAGCCCGCAGGCCACGGTCCGGCCCGGCCCGCGGGCCGGGCTCGTGCTTCACGGCTACATTCATGAAGGGCCCGGGCCAGGTACGGGCCTTGCATTCAAGTCTACAAGGCGGGAGAAAACGGGCCAAGCCAGTCATTTTTTTTTTTTTATCAACATGTTTTTTGGAAGCGTGTTCGTGGGGTTGGGAGAGGAACCACAGTGGGGGCAGAAACAGATACTGGTGCATTGAGAAATCCGATTTTTTTTTTTTTTATGGCCAGAGTTAATTTTTTTTAGTGTTTTATACGCGCTACATATTGACTTCAAACATATCAAAAGGCGCGCTTTAGCGCTAGCCGCCACATGTCCAGATGAATATCTCAAATTAAATAAGCATCATAATTTGTCTATCTACTTCTCCAGAGCAGCTGTTCACTGTTCTACCACAATACACAAAAATCTGTAAGTAGAAGTTGCAGTAACTCGACGTAACAAGACTTTTTCTTGGACTCTTCCCCCTCGCGCCATTCTGTCGATGATTGGGGCCATGCGATGACTGGCTTGAGAGCTCATCCCGCTCATCCCCGCGGAGAGACGCCGCCTCCTCTTCTTTTTACGCCCTCTCCACTTGTGTCTCAAACCGTAAGACAGCTCCGCAGCCAATTCGCTGGCTCGAATGGCGGCGTAGACACGTGAACCCTGCGTTTCGCATCCTCCATTGAGAAGCGCACCGGCGCCGTGGGCTGGCGAACCGTGACGTATTTCGGCTGCACTGCGAGAGACCTGGCTCGGTGGCGCCCAAAGAAAGACGCTGTCTGCACGCTATAGAAGAAAGATGGGTTCGCATCAAGATAATTGAGCTCGGGCAGCTCAAGAGGAATGGTATTCACGCACACCGTATTTTCCGGACTATAGTCCGCCCCCGGTGCATAGTCCGCAGGGGCAAACTTTAGGTAAAAAATAAAAGTATTTGCTTAGATAGTACGCACCCGGTACATAATCCGCATTCCGTGCATAGTCCGCACTTAGTGCCTAGTCCGAACTTAAAAAGTATCAAACACAGCACACCTTGACAAATGCCTACTGTATTAACTCACAAAGAACCTTTATCATACTAAAATCAACATAGTCCGTTACTCATAAAATCCTTCACGACTTGTCACAGTGAACGATGTAGAAAAAAACAATAGTCCGCATCGGGTGAATTTTCAACTTTTTGTGCACTATAATAAAACTGTGGTAATTAACTACTTGAGTAGAGTAGTAGAAAACTTGTAATTAAAATTAAACTGCATTACTTTATGAAAGTAATGCCTACACTTGGCGACAACTTTTCTTGGCAATGCAGTGGAAGGTGCAGTCACGTGTTCCCTCTCCCATTTTGAGCGCTGAATAAAGCTGTGCCGGCTGTGCGCGGGCTTCCTCCTCTCCCCGGAAATTCCAAGAAAAGTTGTCGCCGAGTATAATTGTAATAAACTTGTAATTGTAAATTTGTAATTGAATTACATTTCTGAAGTACTCATGCAAGAAAGTTGTCGCCGAGTATAATTGTAATAAACTTGTAATTGTAAATTTGTAATTGAATTACATTTCTGAAGTACTCATGCAGCCAAGTATGCCTCCTCCAACACAAAGAAGCGCGCGCTTTTTACGCCCAGTCCGCCCGCTTTCTGACCCGGCGAGACACCTACAAACGCTGGATTCGCTGTGTGCTCCGGCAGCTCCGGGCGCTTGTGTGCTTGTGTTCTCTCGTCCCTCTCATCCTTTCAGCCTCTCCCCTCAAACATGTGGGGGAGCCTGGGGGAGCGGCGAGCTGTAGCCTGTTGGGCGAGCTACCCAGCCAACCCTGAGCCAACCCAGCGACCCAGCTGCGCGCTACGCATGCGCGAGTCGGCTGATAGCTGTTGGAGAATCGCGGTCCGTCGCCCCACGAAAGGCGGCTGCATGGGATGCGGCACAGAAAAAACGACTCGCAGATGTGTGCAAACTTCCTCGTCACATTGTAAGTACGGCGTACTATATGCTACTACACACCCTCAACCCCACAGTTCTCCACCCTGCCTGCCCCTGTTTGGATCAGTGAACGAATTTCTTTGGGAACCGACGGCAAACACCGTCGAAAACAACTCAACAAGTTGATCGCACGCAGCATTCCTGTCTCTGGCACTCCACTCGGTATGAGAACTTTTAAAGGACGAATAATCGTCAGCACGAATGTGTGTTGTGTGGATGTCGCGTGACAAAGGAGCGTTGGCAGTGTCGCGTGGTCCGTGAGCGCTCGTGGTTCGGGTAACTTCCTCAGCGAGCCATGCTGCTCCATTGTGTGAGCGCGGGGCGGCGGGGCTCGAGCTGCGGTCGCTGCTCTCTCTCCCGAGGAGCTGCAGGAGCGGTTTCTCGGCGCGGGGCCGGTTCAAACCGACGTCGTAGTTTGGAGTCTGGGGAAAGAACGACGGCGAACGTCTACGGAAAGGAACCCCTACATCGTGCAGCGTTGTTGCAAAACTGCGCAGTGCGTAACAACACCTGGGTATCGCCGCGGTAACAAAATAAAATAATAAAATGCGTGTTTATATATATATATATATATATTTCTTTTTCTCTTTTTTTTTTTTTTCGGACGTGCCATGCGCGAAGTGGTGGGGAAATTATATGTTGATTTCTGGGCTCAGAAACGTTGAATAGCAGCTTCGGGTTCGTTGTTGAAATATGGTCAGTGTTCACGCATCTAATTGTACACCAGACATTTAAAACGAGCATCTCCTGTTATTATTACAAGCAGTGGAACTTACGGGCAGTTATCCGAGCTAGTTGTAATTTTACACCTCTTCGTAAGGTGGTGGCTCAAAACTGATTTACTTTGATCTACAAGAAAAAAAAAACTGAACGTCTAGATAAATAATAAAAAAAAGAAGATTGCACTACATTGTTAGTTATTTATTTTATTGTGAAGGATGATGGAAATGCAGTGCCCTTAACTTACATAATTTACCACGAAAAAAAAAGCGGGGACAAAACTGGCTGCCTTCCCTGTGACACTTGCGACATTCTGTGTCACCTAAACCTGCTTGCTGGTTTACCAACTTTGCCCTTAACCCAGCAGAAACAACGGGATGGTTCAGGCCTGATGGCACCTGCCCAAGGAAAAGTCGAAGATGCAGAGGAAGAGAAAAAAGCGGAGTTCTTCTGCCGGATGTGCCACAAGAGTTTCGGCAGGAGGTACCACCTGGAACGGCACCTCATCAACACTCCCTGCTCGGGGAAGCCCCCTGGCCGCTTTCCCTGTGACACCTGTGACAAGGTCTTCCCCACTGAGGTGAGGGCATGCTCCATGCAATCACAGAGACTTCCTGCTAACTTTGTTTACCCTCTACATGTCCAACCCTTGAAACAAACGAGCATTGCTCGTTCTCTCATATACATACTATCCAGTCACAGTTAGTGAGAACATGGTAGTGCATGGCGTCGGCTGCTATCAAAGCACTCGAACTGCCTCCAGCGCGCAACTGTAGCGCATCTGCATCGCTGCAGTTGAAGTTGTGTACCATGCAGTCAGAGCTCTCTGTCATAGTAACCGATGCCACTCACTTCTGTGTTCCTGCTGACTGGGGTTAAGGTATCTCCAGCCATGCGGAGCACAAGTTTGTCCGCTTCTTGCACAGGATTTGCAGTGACGTCAGAACGCCGAGCTCTGATTGACTTTGATTGGAAGGATAGTGGATAGACCTCGAGTCAGCTAGCATTGAAGTCTACCCACTATTCTTCCAACAGAGCCAATTGGAGCTCGCGTTCTGACGCCACTGCAACTCCCATGCAAGAAGCAGACAAACCTGTGCTCCACTTATAAAAGACTTACCCGGAGTGCCTTTCCTCTGCCCCCGAGTCCCCAAGGGCTTCATACTTTCTTCTCCGACTGTGTAAGTACATGAGTGTAACGACTCTTTCCCAAAGATGTTGAATGTGCTTGCAGTTGTCATAGACTACAAAAAGTAATACTGATAAACTGTGCAGGTGCAGCTCATACTGAATGTTTTTTTTCAAACCACTAGCTTGAAAAGTTCTATGTGTTATACTTCGTTTCAGTCTAACTTGGCAAATGGCAATACGGAACAGCCTCATGTAGGCAGTGACGTACAGTCGCCGGCCATATGAGCTCCCCCGGCCGAACGCCGACCGGATCAGCGAAAATCCCACACGCGGCGCGTCGAGCGTTGCCGGGTTTTGGGAGCCGGGCTATTGGGACCAAACCATTCTGTTATCAAAGGGGTGGACGCATAGCTTTTATCGGGATTTCAGCCTTTAGAAGTGTGAATTACAAAAACATGGCCTATTAGAATTGCCGTCTTCGGTTGTTGGCCCCAAGTGTTCGGAGATGATGTTATAACTGCTGATAAACTGGAGCTTGCTTTAGGCGTAGATAAAGCAGCAGTGTTCGATCGATGCTTACAAATGTAAAAACTTTATGTTTGATATGATATTAGGCATGAAAACAATGATCCCTTGGCAAGCGAGAAGTGGTCGACCAGAAAGCCATCTGCAAAATCATCGTGTAGAGAATTACCCTTTTGCGAAGCAACACGCTACTGAGTGCAGAACAACAGAGTCTCCTCGATAAAACGCATTCATGAAAAGCGCCTGAATCTTTATTCTGCTTCGACAAGTCTTTTTTGTTATCTATAGCATATCCTTATAGATTAAACAAATTACTTCAAAATCGCTTGTCATTGTCTAGTCTAGGTTTAAGAAAGACTGTAAGAAAGGCTTGTGCGTAGGATCACTCTTCGGGTAGGAATTATTTGAAATGACAAACCGGCTTTGCAAATAACAAAGTAGCATATAACACGTCAGCGATATTATGCAGTGAAGAATTTCGATAAGCAGTCTGCGTTTACCTACAACCGGAAGCGGGATTGTAATCGCCCGTGGTTCAGATTTACGTTCCAAAACGCGGAAGGCTATTGAACCTCCTGCGTCCACCCCTTTGATAACGGAATGGTTTGTTTCCAATAGCCCGGCTCCCAGAAAGCGGCAACGCTCGACGCGCCGCATGCGGGATTTTCGCTGCTCCGGTCGGCGTTCGGTCGGGGGAGCTCATATGGCCGGCGACTGTACCAACTTGTTTTTAAGTGGGGGGGCGGCAAACAAGACTCCCGCTTCCCCCCTCCGGGCCGGGGGGCGGTACTTTTGAAATCCCTTGGGCGCCGCCGGCCAGTGTTTGCCCTGCCCAGTGGCGGCTGTTTCAGGGGGGCAAAACACATGCCTTGCCCCCCCCCCCCCCCCTCTGAGGACTGGGGGGGCAAGCTCCCCCCTTGCCCCCCCGGTTGCTACGCCCCCATGCATGTAGGTGTGGACACCAGGCGCGTCACTGCTGCAAACTGAAGTCCCCTCCTCACCTTGGTTGCACAACATGACTCTTCAATAAGCGGCTAGTGCTAGCCTGTTGCGGGCCTGGTTTCCTATGCTTCTTTACGGGGGACACGCTTGTTTTTAAAGTCATTCTCTGGGTGTGCTGCATCCTGTAAAACTTGGCGCTTGCACTTTGCAGATTGCTTAGACACAGCTTTGTCATTGACCCTAGTTTTGTGCCTCGGCGGCGGCAAGAACAGTTGTATGAACGCATTGAGGCGGAGAAATCTCTGATGTGGCGTTCAAGCCAACACCTGTCGAGGTCGGAGCAGACGCGCCGAGCGGAAAGCGCCTGCAGACGGGTGCCATGGCAATGAGACACATTGTCGTTTGTTTCTTTTTCCCTCAATAGCATCGTCTGGCCAGTGGAGACGCTGTCGGCAAAGGTAGCTCAGGCACATGCCAATAAGACTTTATCTGGTTGATTGCGTCGCGGCGTTTGCCATTCTGCATGTCCAGACCTAAAGAGTATCTCACTTCGTGATGCAGGCAAAGCTGCAGAGCCACACGAGAAATCATGCCGACGACCAGGAGGGAGTGAAGCGCTTTGCCTGCAGCCAGTGTGGGCGCCGCTTCTGGAACCGCTCCCTGCTGCGCATCCACTCGAGGCACCACTCAGGCGAGCGGCCCTTCCTCTGCCCCGAGTGCCCCAAGGGCTTTGTGTCCCTGGGGTCCCTGAACAAGCACAGGCTCTGCCATGCCAAGGAGAGACCCCACTCCTGCCCACACTGCCCAGCCAGGTGGGTGCCTGCGAGGGCTGCAGTCTCTGGCCACTGGCACGTGTCCCAGTTACGCCTAACACAAGCTTGCATGCTCTTTTGCCTTGTCCCGCACGTGTTCTGACACGCGCTTTTGTGAACGGGGGCGCTAACTTGACGCTCGGCAAGCAAGTTGGAAAGATAGGCTACCGTCGTGATTGGCCAATGCCAAGGTCAAGGGCTCTCCACTGGTTAATTGCGGTAATTGGCAATCTCGCCAACTTAGAGCTGTCGGACCATTTCCCAATGGTTTTGATGCACTCTGGGTACAGGGTGCGGCAATGTGAGCTGTTACAGCGGTGTTTGGGCCGGGGTGGTAAAAATATGCTAGGAGCCTCAGGTGCATTAAGCTGTTTATTGGTATTAAACTTTTTCCAAGTAAGCGTTCAGGTCACGAGCATGTGTTGTTTGGAGGTCGGGGAGTTTCACGCCCGTGCCGTGTTCCTTCAACTTCGGGCCTGACGAATGCCAATTTCCCATCCGATACCGAAAAGCGACACCGAAAAATGTTGAAAGACGTTGAAAGACGCCGAATCTGCAGGAAAAAATATACCCCTAAGAAACACCCCCAAATTTAAAGAAACGTATACTCCTCGAAGACGTGAAACCCTATTTGTAACGTTGTCCAAATTATTTGTATCCGATGGTAAAAAGACTATACATAAAAAATAGGGGTGTGCGAATATTCGAAATTTCGAATATGAATCGAATATTTTACTTATTCGAAACATATTCGATTCGAAAATTTCATATTCGGAAGTTCCCGAATATTCGGCCAAAGCCGAATATTCGGGAAAAAACGGCGAATGTTCGCACAAACTACGAATATTCGAGGAAGTAACGAATAATCTGCTTGCCACGCACTCCCCTATGAATATGTTTTTTCATTGAGAACGGCGTATGATGCGTGCGTTATTGGTCTGCTTTGTTTCTATCTGTCCGATGGCAGCAAAACAGGATCAGTTTCGGTTTCTTTTTCACCAAGCCCTTTGTTGTGTGGCGCTTTTATAGCAATATCTGATGTAATTGCGCGTTCTATAAATTGATACAATTTAATGAACCTCGAGTGTGAAATATAAATATAAAATTAATCTCGAGAGTATTATCTAATGTAAATGTTTGAAAATTAAAAAGAAGAAGAAAAAGCTAGTTGCGAGCAGAATATCGCTTCGCCATCGACAACAACTCCTGCCACTCCCGCGCAGTCAAAACTAGGGATGTCGCGAACCTGCCCAGGTTCGAGTTTGAATAAGTTTGACTTTTTCGAACTTTCAACGTGATGTTCGACAAAGGTTTGACTGAAGTTCTACTTTCGTGCGCATGCGCGAAAAAAAAAAAAGAAAAAAACTAGTTGATCTATTTGGCGGAGGAAAAGTGCAATATTTGTTGGGTTTATTGGCATGACTGGTTCACATTAATAATTATTGAAAGCGTTAAAAGTGCATATTTTCGCTTTTATATGATGTAAACATTGGTAACCATTTTATAAAATATAAAATAAACTACCTTCTAAATTTTTTGTTTCCTAAAATTCGAAATATTCGTTTAGCAGCCGGGCAACACTGTCCATAAGTCAAACTTCTTCAAACTTTAGTGAAATTTCGCAGGTTTCATGATTAAAGGGTCTTTCTACTGGCGGAAATGTTGTCACGGCGCGTAGGGAGCGTTTACTTTCTGAACACCTTGAACAGTTACTTTTCCTATAAGATAAGTTGTAATGGGTGCATTACTAAAAGCATCTTTAGCTTGCTGCAGCCCAGTACAATGCAGTTGCATTGCTTTCTTTTCAAAAGGCAATAAAACCTGCTGTTACCTCCTGTTTTGCAATTTTTTTATTACAAGACACATTTTCGATATTCGATTCGATATTCGAAGCCCGTTTTTCGTCTTATTCGTATTCGATTCGTATTCGAAAATTTCAATATTCGCACACCCCTAATAAAAAAATTTAAAATTAATTGGGAAATACTATATGCAGATTGGGATTGTTTTGGGGCTACCGGATAGACTGCCGGCATGTTTGCTCGTCAGACATGGTTACGAGCAAGTGACCAAATTGGGCGGGGAACCAGCACGGAGCAGCCGCACCTCTCGTCGTTTTCGTCTGCCAAGAACAACCCTTTTCGAAGAAGACGAAAGCTGCCGCCGCTGCCCCGTGCTGCTTCCCTGTGCGATCTGGTGTCCCCCGGAAAAGAAACCGAGCGGGTTTTAAAACGTTGGGCCGCTTTTTCGAGGCTTTGGTCGGAGAATTTCTTTTTTATTACTATAGTACCACCTAACCAGACTGGGTTCTTTCTGTCTAAGATGTTTATATTCCAGTAACCTATACACCCCGTGCAGGAACTATAGGGGCTGCTTCGAAAAACGTGCGTAGCACCGCTAGCGAAGGAGCTGGCGTTCAACAGTGAGACGCGTTCAGCAACCTGAGGCGCCTTTTCGCGTGCGAAGCTGTGGCAGCGGAAGCTCGCATGGACGTAATTTTGAGTTTTTGAGCGGATACGTTGAGGGTGATGTTGCATGAGGGCTGGGGCAGACCTAAGAAGGACGTCTGGCTGTTCTCCGCTTCTTAAATATCCCAGGAAATAAATTTTACATCTTTCAATCTCAGTGCATGCTGGCTTCCGACGAGAAACCTTCCCTGCTTCTAGAAAGTGCAACCAATGTACTTTTCAGATAATCGACGAGTCGTTTATATATCCTGAAATTAATTCACCACAAATTCATCCAGTTCATGTGGGAGAAAAAATCAAGATGATTAAAATTGTGATTTAAGCCACACCATTAACACTGTGATCATTTAACAGAAGAACACCTTTTTCGCAAAAATAATTTCCCGCTAAAATAGTACCATAAATATGTGTTTATTGTTTTTTTGTAATTTGATGCCATCCATGTAAATTTATTTTGTTTTTAATAAAAAACAAAAAACACCAGGCAAATAAAAATGTATAGCACACTGAACACAAGCAAACTGAGGTGCTCTCCTGCGCCACTCGGAGAGACAAGCTTTGTATCTATCTTCCACTTTCGTTAATTACTATGTGGCGTCTCATGCAAGCGTATCATAATACGAAGGAAACAAACGAAAACTTGAATACGTGCATGCACACTTACACAGATCGACAAAGGGTGTGACTGAGAGAGACAGCCACATACAGATCTAACTGTACATATAGGTTGATCTTACTTCGATCAGTATATAATATGGCTGGGCAATTGATCGATTAATCTAATGATTAATTAATCACAATTATTTTTAACAGGTTAATTGGTAAAATTTTGCGTAATCAAAAGAAAGTAAAAATTCAGCGCTTTCATTTCGCAGATCTTAAAAAGTACACCTGTATGAAGGAAAAGCTTTAGTTGAATTTTATCCTAAATTAAACTATAAAAACGAAAGTAGTAACTCCAAGCAATTGCAGAAGGTTACACGGGGCTCGGCCACTTCAACGCTGTTCGAGTGTCTATTTAGCGCAGCAAAGACTATTGTGAACAATCAAGGGGGGTCGCTCTTGCGGAGAATATCAACGAACCTCTTTGCCTCATGCAGCATGGCAACAGTGGCACCGATTACGTGAAGCTGAGAAAACAATCTGGTGGGAACGAGCTGTTTCCTGGGCATTTTCATAGAAACTCAAAGATATTCTTATTTTGTTTTGCTGAAGTATTACAGCAAATAAAGCTTTCTCCATAACCAAACAATCAAGCTCTTTTTGTTAGTATGTTGTGGTTTATATTAACCCTTTGCCTACCGCAAAACTTTTGAAAAAAAACGATTTGAAAATACTGAATTTTTTTATGTGCCCTATAAATTTAATATGCAATACAAAGGCCAAAAACAAATGCCAAAATATTTATTATATGAGAAATCTTTGAACACACTGCAACAGAAAAAGGGACTAAAGTTCCGCTTCACTGCATTACCACAGACAGTTCACATCACCTTGCACATGGGCGTTCAGGCCGGGCGTAGCAGTACTGCAGACAGTTCACATCACATTGCACGCAAACTGAACACTAAACGGGGGAGGGGGGGGGGGTCTGGAGGGGGATTTTCTACACTGATTCTAGTCCATGCCGACACGATGTCCTCATCGAAATCGGAGTCGTCTGAGCTCAAATCCAATAACTCAGTTGCATTGCTCTCGCTGTTCGATTAAAGATTCATTTCCTCGTCTTCTGAATCTGAAGAGACGTCACAATATCTTCGTTTTCGCCCCAATTTTGAGGCAAGATTGTCACTATGAACGCAGCAACCAGAAGTTGACGTCGCCATTTTTAAATCCTCTGTTGCCTGC
The DNA here is from genome assembly GCA_013358835.2 of Ixodes persulcatus. Taxonomy (NCBI): domain Eukaryota; kingdom Metazoa; phylum Arthropoda; class Arachnida; order Ixodida; family Ixodidae; genus Ixodes; species Ixodes persulcatus. The sequence continues at coordinate 76,645 of JABSTQ010001603.1, read as the reverse complement.
GTTGGTACTATTTTCTGCCAAATTCAGAAATTTACCAGGTTTTTATTTTCCGTGAAGGGCCATCTATCCATGGCAAAGCTCACTAGAAACACGTGGACCAGCCCAGTTCGTCCATGGTAGCGTATTGGAGCCCAGCTCGTCTTCGGGGTGAGCGGTACAAACAGTGGACGAACTCGGGTCGTCCATGGTAGGGAAAGGGTTAAGAAAAGAAGTTTTGAATTAATCTGCACTTTATGATATAATTAAATTTGCAGTGAATCTTTCTTTTACACTGTTTTCAGAGATTGTGCGGATTGAAAAATCCATTTCCTGTGCTCAAAAAGACGGGCGAAAAACAAATGACTATTTTATGTAAAGTAATTTAAATAGTATGTATAGACCGACACGCGGGCCTGACGTCACGGAGCTGCGGCGGTGTTGCGATCGCGCCGGAGCCGGGTGGTGTGGGCAGAAGGGCGCACGTTTCGCATGGGCGTCATAGCATTTCAGCATGCCGCGAAGCTGTGTTGCCGTTAATATCACCGAAAGGTACAAAGAAAGTACCGGAGTGAGTTTCCACAAATTCCCGGCAGACTCCGAAAGGCGCAGAAGGTGGAAAATATCCGTGGATCGAAAAGAATGGTTGTCTCGCTCGATTGACCGTTTGTGCGGCAAGCACTTTGTTGAAGGCAAGTGCGGATTCCATTTCGATCTCCGTCCCGAGGCTTGCTTATGTGCAGGGAAACCGTCGTCTGATCGAGATTACCTGGATTTTGTTCCCACAAAGCACCGGCCAAGCGCTCGACGTAGGCTTGCTACGCCTGTGCTCCAAGCAGAAGGGGATCGGCGACAGAACGGCAGTGTTGTAGGAGTTACCGAAAAAAAGTAACAAAATATGTTACTCGTTACTTGCAAATAAAAGGTATGCGTTACTGAGCTATGTCACCTAAAAATAGAAGGAACGCACTACTGCTACCGATAAAAAGTAACGCAAGTTACTTCTGCGTTACTTTTTAAATTTTGATTTAACACGTTTTACTGTTTTGGCGATACAGGTAGGCATAAGCTCATATAGCAAGAAACATTATGTTCATGCAGAAACTGAACATAATTATTTTATCTCTTTTTACGGTTTCACCTGAATACTCATGAGAAAAGACGCAAAGAAAAACGCAGAAAACTCAGAAATTCACATGGCTTTGACGCCTAAAAACACGGAAAAAATGGAAGTGCAATTTCTTTAAGACTTAAAAAGTAGTAATGAGTAACTTAACTACGTTACCTGTTACTGTGTCGAAAAAGTAACGAGGAGGTTACTACGTTACTGAAAAAAGTAACACGTACCTGGTAACGCCGTTACTTGTAACGTGTTACCGCCAAGACTGCAAAACGGACAAGGCGTTACTGCATGTCATGCCTTGTGGTTATGAGGGTAGGAAAAATATTATACCTTGACTTGGAAGACGCTGTGTGTACTTAATCAATTAATAAATACACTTCCGCAGACCCACAGTCTGCTGATCCTGCCGGCAGTGCGGAAACCGACACCAAGTAGGCGATCGAGAGACTTGTACGCCTGCACCGTGTCAGCCGTGAAGTGGCTTGGCGAAAAAACTAAATAAATAGTGACGTGAGCCGTCGACTTTGGTGGCAGCAACTTCACGTCGGAAATCCAGCAGGCCTTGTTTGCGGCGTACGGATCCTCGAAGGCAACGCCGTTCACGCACAGTTTGTCTCGATGCCGCTGCCGTTCAGGCTCGGGTAGCGAGCTCAAATAGTCGAACATAGCATAGGACATATGTTGTCAGGAAATACGACGCACGAATAAAGCTAGAAGCGTCCCTACAACGTCAACAACGAGCGCACGCCACTCAACGCAATGGCAAAAACACGGAGAGCCGGGCCGCTTTTGCCCACATAGCTTCCGCACATGCGCAGCCTTCCGGCCGTGTTGGTTAACAGAGCCGCTCCGCGTGTCGGTCTATAGCTGACTTATATTTTGTTTAAACTTAAAAAAAAAAACTGATTTACATTACTTTTTTTTAAATTATCATTTTTTTTTTTTTTATTGAGGTGTACTAGTTATTTTGCAATAATTTGATCAAAAACAATTCCAGCATTTTGTTTTGCAGTCACCTAATGCCTACTGGTAACCCCATATGTGAAGAAAGGCGATTTCCACGTCCGAAACGAGGCTGATCAAAAAAGAAAGCACACCACATAAACTACCATACTCAAGCATCGATTGTTCAGTGATTCCAGGTTTTATTGTGGTTTCCCTTAGATTCATATTTGTCACTTTTTGTACTGTCCGAATCATTCTTCATAAAGTACAGGCCTCGTGGCATACTGTTTTGGAAATATCGACACATACAGTCGGGTCGAAACATCTTTGGAGGGCATTGCTCCAATGAAATTGGCACTGCATGCCCACGAGTGTGGGATGGTGTTTCAGTTTGTCCCATCGGCGCTAACTTATGTAGATTTTACTGGTACAAAAACAAACGCAGAGTGCAAAGCGGATGTGTAAAATGTGTCATCCGTGCCGACACAGTGGCAGACGTGATTGGGAGACTAAACTTCTTGCATCGTACGGCTCGGGTCGATCGTTGTCGCTGTCCCACAAAACATCGGCAAGTTGAAAAACCATGAAACTTTGTCTCCACGAGACACAACACGTAACAATTAGAGCATTTAGGGTAACGACACAGCAGTTCATGCTGTCAACCCAGCGCAACCGCACCGCCCCGACTTCAATGCGTACCAATGTATGCGGCGTGGTTTCGTTTCACTGGGGTTCTCACTGCCTACCTTCGGTAACGGCCGCGAGGCGGCGCACCTGTCGCGTCGCACGGAGTGAATACCAGTATTAGAAGTACACTCAAATGTTGCTTTGGCATATTCATGTATTTCCCATAGTGGCATACCAGTTGTAGTATTTGAGAGATTCTGCTGTTGACAACAGAATGATAGTGCATGGATGCAGCTTATTAGTGCTATGCCCGAGGTAATTTTGGTGGATGAAAGTGATTAAGGTTTAGAGTAATGACTTGTTAATCTATTTTTCTAGGTTTACTCTGAAGGGTACGCTAAACCGGCACCTGCCAATCCACACTGGTGTTCGTCCCCACAAGTGCCCTCACTGCTCCAAGGAATTTGTCCAAGCGGTAGCCCTCAAGTCTCACCTCTTTAGCCACACGGGGCAGGACGGCTTCCGCTGCACCGTCTGCGGGAGGCTGTTCGGTCGCAAGACGCGCATGGAGGAGCATGTCCGGACAGTGCATGAGAAGCAGCGCCCTCCTACATACAACAAGTGTGGCAAGACGTTTCCCTGCAAGAACGAGGTCATCCACCACCGTGAACTAGGACACAACAAAGTTGAGCATTTTATCTGCGAGCAAGGGGACCGAAAGAATACTCGCATAATTGAAGCAGAAACGGAACTCGAAAATCCAGACGCCGGCGGAATCTTGGAGCCAGACGTTTTGGGCAGTTGGACGCTCTCGTCGGACAACTTGAGGGATTTGTCAGCTGGCGCAGAGCGCACGTGCTGCGATCAACAGCCTGCTGAACATCCTTCCCTCGTTTTAGCCGATGCCAAGCAAGCTTGTGATCCCTATCGAGAGGAAGCTGCTGGTGCTCAAGATACCAGCATCCAGGGAAGCACTGAATCATCCTCATCTACAAAGGTTCAGAAAAGCGAGACTCTGTCTACCTCAGGTTTTAAGACGAGTAGAGAGAACTGGTTGCCTCTGAGAACTGGGAGCCCCAACTTGGCAGAGTGCACAAGTACCACAGAGAGAATATCATCTTCATTTATTGATACCGAGAGCAACAAAACATTTCAGAAGCAGGTGTCCAAGATCCTAGCGAAGGAGCAATTTTGTCATGAAACCTCAAGCAAGTCGGTGGCTCCTTTGGCAAAAACAAGATGTCTGAAGGATCGAAGGCAGGAAGAGCTCTGCACTCGTATTGGAGAGCTGCTTTGTGTTTTGGTGGAAAAACCGATACTCACAAAACTTGGTTGGCCAGAAAAGCCCGTGAACGAAGTCTTAGAAGCAGTGATTCGTCACTGTGGGTGCAGCCCGTCCAAGTACCAATTCAAGTCTCCTTTGGAAGAGCTCAGGGAGAATTGCAAAGTGCTTTTTGTCAATGTATTGGAGGATGACGTTGCCGAGAAATTGCTCAACAACGAAGAGACTGTGGATGCCGTTTTGGACAAGGTCTTGGAACTTGCAAGGTTGTGATCTTTACACACCTGTAATGGATCATTTTTGTAGCTTTGGTGCTTAGTAATTTCTTGAATATTCAGCTGGAAGTGCATGGATTTTTGTTTTTTTTTACACAGAGAGCTATTTAAAAACTTTGTTTTTTGGGGGGAATTTGCTGGGTGATCCTGTTTCTGCTGTTAAATTAATAAGAGCTTGAGATTACACTAAATATGGTGATAGCCTATCGTAAAGACAAACCTGAAGCTTAAGTTTGGAATGCAATGCATCAGATATGGAGGTTGTCTTCGAGACTGTTTTATCATTCTTGTTGTATATATCCATTTTCGCAAAGTTGTGAGTGTTGATTTACCACATTCTCACGTATGCCACCATTCCGTTTTTGCCTCGGGTATATCTAGATTGTGCCTCTTTTGCTTCTGATACTGTTTTTTTTACAAAAACATGTATGACTACTGCTGCTTAGTTTGCCAGCCGTTTCCTCTTTGCTGATCTCTACTTATGAGGGCCAGTGTCAAGAACTTGTACATTCCATACAAAAGGAATCATGTTTGTTTTTTTTTTTTTTCTTGAATGCTTTGTTTTGCTTCTCTAGCCAAGCTGGAAGATTCCAGCCTTGTTATCTTCTTCATTCCCGGAGGGTTGCTGTGTTCCGAGTTGCCAGAGGGTCACGTTGCAGTTTAAAGCTTTGGATCCTTAACTCGTAGGTTTTATTATGGCACAGAGTGTAATTCGTGCCTATGATTAGTCTGCTAAAAACTCGAAACTAGCCAGTTAATTATGGCACAGAGTGTAATTCGTGCCTGTGACTAGTCTGCTAAAAACTAGGAACTAGTTTAGAACATCCCAGAGACAAGTTGCCAATGGTTCGTGGCATTTTGTAATTGCGATCGTCAAACTAGCCGCCACATCAATACATTTGCTCTGTTAGCATATGCAAAGGGGAACATTGATTTTGAAATCTGTAATTGAAGTTCTTTATGATGTCTTTTGCATTGTACACATACTGATATGTGTGAGGGCAGAAGATAATGTGACCTTTACCATGAGCCTGGCTGAAGGTTTTGAGTTGGTCTTTTTGTGAACTTTTTACAAACGGTTTCTAAAAAGAGGAAAGAGTTTTTTTTTTTGTTTTTTCTAAGTCCTGCTTTCTTGCTTGGGTGCTGGAGGACCAAGTTCCAAGGAAATATTCTTTACACAGAACAAACATACTATGTTTCTACTTACCTTTGTTCCTTGTTTTGTGACCCACTTTTCTTTTGTGCGCAACTGTTCTTACTCGTGCTGAAGCAGATGTGGCCATGACATATACACCATCTTCTTTATTTCTGACCCTGTGATAAGGGGGAATAAAATTCTTTTTTCCACTTGCAATTTCTTATATTCTCAATTGAAGAGTACCTAAATTGATCGGAATGATGGGACCCAAGCTTGTTGCCATGCATAAAAAAACAATTGTAATGGAAAAGTTGAATTGTGAAGCCTAAAAGTTTAACATTTTTGTGCATTCATTTGTTTTAGTTCCAAATGTTATATCATTACATGTGTTTCATAGTAAGTTAGAAAATCCCTTCTGTAAAAACTATTGTTTTTTTATTGCAAATTGATTATGAATATAAAATTTGACTGCAAATTAAGCTAGAATATTTTCAAATATAAGTATTTTATGCTGAGCATGGGTAATTCTAAGAAATCACAGCTGAAAGATTTATTCTAGAAAGAATACCTATTATAAGGAACACAACATGAGGAACGTGTTTCACATACTTCTATTAATAAGAGCAAAAGGCTCCGATAAGATGAGTTGGGTAAAACAATGCAATATGGCAAGCAAAGCAATGACTATGTTATTTATTTGAATGTAGTCTGAAGTTTTCTTTTCCAGCTCCGTCCTTTCAAATCTGGGTTCGATTTATAATTGTAACCACGGAACACTAAAACAACAATTTTAGAGACCATTAAGCCAACCGAAGGGCTTCGACACGCCAGCCGTTTCTCCTAGCACACTAGAGCAAAGCAGTGAAGCTTGACACGAGCACGCGCTAATGCGAAGCGGTGAAGCTTGATGCCAGAGCACTGGTCTGAAGTGGTGAAGCTTGCCTCAAGAAATCTGAAAATTTTTGAAGATAAAATTTATAATTTTCACATCTGAAAGACTTCAAACGAGTTCTGCGAGTGGTAAATGTGTGCTGCGAATCAAATCGAATAGCAAACATTTTGCAAATTATTTTAAATTTAGAATATTTGTTTTGCATTGAAGCATAGTTTAGAAGAAGCGGAACTTCAGTTTAGAGAAGCGCCATTTACCGAAAAGGGCGACTCTGTTTAGCGAATCCGTTCAGCCTAAGTAATCAGATCTGAATGCCTTTAAAAGCTAGCTCATGATTCACTGAGTCAATTTTACCTAAGCCTCCAGCCCCCTCTCCTCTCTTTCCCTGTAATCCATGCGAGACGCAAAAGTTTTCTTTTGAAAACAGCAGGGTTCATGAAAACTTGTCATCTGTACTCCCCGAGCTTTTCAGAATATGTTGGCCGCCCAAGTCCCCAAGCGACCGACTCTTTGACTGGCCTGGCTTAGCCGTTGTCCGAGGCAAAACAACCAAACAAGCTAATGTTGAAATGAGCAGCCACATTTAGTGAACTGTGTTTCTATTGCAACGAACTGACTAAAAATAGGCTCGTCACTATTTTTCCGAATTCTTTTTATTTTTTGTGAAGATTTGACGAACTGAGGGTTTTTAATTGACATTTGCTAAATTGAGCTTCGCTAAAATGGATGCCTCCGTTTCGTCTCGTAGCACTCCCTCTACCTCATCTGTCTTCTTTAGTCCACCGCATCCAGGCCCTATCAACTATACTGTCTCTCTTTTTGCTGCTTCCATTCTTAACTCCTGTACCTCATCTGTCTCGTCAATTAAAGCTACCGCCTTGATCTCTCGCCTCTGCTTCTAGTGTCTCTTGTTTTTCTCACTCTGTCTGGGTTTTCGGTAATCTCTGAGCACCCCATTCAGGTATGTATCGTTTTGTGAAGATGCATTTTGTGGACAATAGTTTATGAACACACGTTTTGAACACAATGGCATTTTGTGGAAACTCGTTTTGTGGACATGCCTCTGCGATGTATGTCGACGACAGTTTCAATGCGAAAGCATTAACTGTCCCATGGAGCGAACCTACGTCATCAGCTTTGAAGCCGCACCAGACGGCCCTTTCCCCTGTCTCAATGTCATCTGTGACCGAAATCTGAGGTATAGGCTCCCATTGGCTGGCACGCGTCATCAAGGAACAAGGCTCCATTGGCTCCCGTGCGGCGGTGCGGGTCGGAGCGAGGCATCTAGTGCATCGGCAGGCGGCTACAACTGCCCGAGAGGCTTTCCCCTCCTCCCGCTGGGTGCACCCACTCTGCTCGCAAACGGCGGGGTCTTGGAGCATCTGGGCGTACCCCCCCCCCCCCCCCCCCCCCCGCAAAAAGGAAGGCGACGGCGCATGATGAAGTGGAGCTGAAGAACCACATCCATGCTTTCGCATTCACAACTCGTAAAAAGTGCTTAGGTGTCCTCCGACTTTTTTTTTTCACCAAGTGTGTAATCAAATCTGCAGAAGCTGCTAAAAGCTAGCACGTGATTAACTGAGGCACCACAGTGGTTGTCAAAACATATAACAAATGCAAAGGCTAAAAAAAAAAAAAAAAAGTTTTGGTGGCGTTTGTTGTGCGCATGCAAAAGAGCAGTGAATTTTGAGCTGCATGCAAAGCAAACATAGCATCAGTGGCATAAGCAGGAATTCTTTTTTTTTGGGGGGGGGGGGCTGAGGTGGCTGGGATGTCCATGACTTGGGGTGCGGAGAGAGTTTGGGGGGGTCAAAATGCATGTGTATATTATAGGGTCGGCTGGATTTCAAGGGGGAGGGGAGGGGCTGAAGCCCCATAAGCACCCCCCTGGCTACGCCCCTGCATGGCATCGAGCGAAGTTTGTCGGTTGTTCACTGCATATTCACTCCACTTCAGGCGACATATCCCGCCAAAAGTTTAAACTTGCACCTGGCACGCATGTGGCCCTGCTCATCCATGGTCCACCTTCCCTGCAGTTAAGCCCCGTAATAAAATTCATGCATTGTGTTTTTTTGCAAGTACCGACAACCATTGCTGTGCGAACGTGCCACGCGCCTCGTGCGTTGGCGTATTTGTCGCTACTTGTAACATAAACGTATCGGGGTGGATTTATACCCTGCTGCTACTTTAGATGGCCAGTTGCCTATGCAAAACAAAATCCCCCTTCCGGCCCTTCTTACCTAGAGGCTTCGGTTCCAAATATTTGACTCCAAGTATTGCGGGAGAAGCAACTGCCGTTCTTGCAGGAGGTGCGAAAACATTACGAGGTGGCGGTTCATCGCGCATGCGCTGTCGTGCATCTCCCGTGTTTGTCGGTTGTCGTGTCGTCTGCTACTACACGGCCGCATTGAAACAGCGCTTGCATTATGAAAAGATTGTGATTACATATGTCTAAAAGTGGCACACACAATTCCAGAAGGTTCAAGAAGCCTCCTGTTCGTCAGACTTCAGTGTAATATCTTCATTTTGTGAACGCAGAGCAAGAAAGAGTGGAACGTGATAGCAATATCGGGCCCCATTTGCATCACCGTGCAAGTGTGCCTTGCGTGGCCTAATCAAAAGCGTATCTGGCTTGCAACCAAAGGGTCGTGGGTTTCAATCCCGCTTAAAATTCTTAAAATTATTTCTTTAAAGCAAATGAATTACTTTATAAAGTGAAATCATTTGAGACATGCGGCGACCTTTAATTCGCATTACCTGTCATGTTTTAACCTTTTTCATTCCACGCGTGATGGCACATACGTTTCACACGAGCGTTGTTCAAAATTCCCGCTTGAGGTCATGTGGCTGTGACGTCATGACCCTATCGACCAATCAGGATTTTCCCGTCATGCCACCGACATTGGCTTTTCTGCAGGTGCCTTCGTGTGTGCTTCGCATAGAGTGATGCCAACTGCCTGTTTCCCTTTCCCACACCCTCTTTCACCGCCATTTTGTTCCTCTCATTGTTTCCCCTTGCGCCGGAAAGTGGCCTTTGTGTCCATCGGTCCTCCCATCCGAGGGGGAAAATGCTAATTCTCCCTTCGTGGGTTTCACAACGCTGCTCCGAACTTGTGAGATAAGGTGCTTGTTTCCGGGAGGGTTATAAGCCCCACGGATTATCGCCGAGAACCAAAATGGCTGCTGGTTTGTCGGCGAGCTGTATTACAAAGGGTGGCATCACCCTAGCAAAGCGCACATGAAGGCTCCCTAATTAAAATATGTCCTGCACTAAACCCAGTGCTCCGCAAGGCAGCTTCATCGCAAGTGCTGTAGTCGAATTTGGCTCCCCCGTCTCCGCCAATGAGGAGCTGGCGGCAAAACCCATGTGGCCCTGCCTTTTACAGCGGAGCTGTTAAGGGCTAGCTTCCCCAAGATCGTGTCCGCCAGCAAATTAATGTCGACACGACACTCCGGACAGCTACCGCCATTTATAAGCGACAGCGGCAACCACACAATCGGTTGTCTGGTTGCTGCCATTGCTCATAGATGGCAGCAACCTTTCCAGCCTTTCCACTGTTTCCACTCTGGCTTGCCGACTTGCGGCGCTGGTCTTCATTCTTCACCAGAGTGGAAAGGCTGACAGTTTTTGGGTACAGTGGTACAACTCTGGGTACATTTCGGTGACCTGTTTCGTTCCATTTACCTGAACCTTCTGCACCTGTGTAGAAAAAAGTACACTGTCCTACACTTTTCTGCACCCAGTAGCGTCACAAGGGGGGGGGGGGGGGGGCGGACCGCCCCGGGTGCAGCGCTCAGGGGGATGTCGCGGCGGGCCACGAGAGCGGAGGGAAGGGGGAAGTCGCGGCGGGCCACGCGAGAGTTGGGGGGGGGGGGGGGGGGGTGTCGCGGCAGGCCACGGGCGAGCGACGGGGGAGGGGGGGGGGGGGGTGTCGCGGCGGGCTGCCACTGACCCTCGTGACGCCACTGTCTGCACCGGAGCAATACAGTGGCAGATCCAAGGGGGGGGGGGGGGGCGAACGGGGGCGGCCGCTCCCCCCCCCCCCCCAAACAAAGTCACCCCCCTCCCTCCCCCTTCTCGGAGGGAAGGGCAATTTGACATGGGTGGACCCCCCTTGCACAAGAAAAGATGGAGAATAGTATCCTTAAAAATTCCCCCCCCCCCCCCCCCCCCCCAAAACCGGAGTTCTGGATCCGCCCCTGGAGCGATAACAGAGCGGTCGCTCCCCAGCAGAGCTCCTTCCCCAGGAGCGCCAGAGCGCGATTCTTAATATCGTCAGATAGATGGCGCAAGCTACACCCTGTTACGGAGGTATGGAACATCTAGTCACATCCAGTCATACAAGAGAGACAGCTGTAGGCTGTAGATAGCTGTAGGATTTGTTGATTGATGTTGCAGTCTGTCGGTAGTCGGTTTATTCCGGATTATTAGGAAAGTGGAGGTGGCGCGTACTTCAAGAATCGAGCGGCTCGAACTACACACTGCCTTCCCATAGTGATGCACATTTCGGTGCTTGAAAGCACGCACAATGCCTCCGCAGCTTCGGCAGCGACCTCCGCGCCCGCAGGAGCCCAAAATGTAAGTTTGGCCAGTCTGGCCGGTTTGATGTGTTCCGTGTCACATCTGATGGCGTATCGGAGCGCGGTTTACGATTTGTTCACTTTATTCACCGTTCGTCGTTGAGCATCGGCGCGCTGGCGCAAACCTCCGTGAATTGACGTTAGTGGTTGGAATATAACGCGAAAGTTTGAGAACAGGACGTTATCTGGAGAGTTTGAGGACAAGACAAAATTTCTCCGAGTCGACGTTACAAGATAAGACATTCTAACGATAATAATCCCTGGACAAAAGGAACAAGGGGGACAAAGGACAAACGCAAATCTCCAAACACAGCCTGTCCAGCTCGCTTGCATCTTTCGATTAATTGCATTATCATCAAGACATTGTGAATGCTTGTAACATCTGTATAAAAAAAAAAAAAAAAAAAAACGGAAGAAAAATATGTATTTTTCTTCCAAGTTGCTGACAAGTATTTTCATTGATATAAATCCCATATGCAGCCACAATCACTCTTACGTCTTGTTCTGACGATATTAGGCTTTGTTGGACATCGGCTTGTAGAGATACTTTGTATTTCTAAAGACCCTTGATTTCGAAATTCAGTCTGGCCACCTCGGTAACGGCCTAGGTTATCCCTGGCCGGGATTCTGGTCAGAGACTGGAGTGCTTAGACCATGCTTTTAATCATTGCACTTTGAATGGTCTGTCTCATGCCCCCCCAACTCTGTGCAGTCTCGGCACGGGTAGAGTAACTGTATTGGCTCTGCTTGTAGAGCCAGAGTATTGCATTTCTTTTCCTTGCGCCACCAACTCCGTATCGGCAGAGAGGCGGTCACGTGTGCCGAGCTGAATCCAGCCTTCACGAGGGAAAGTGACCTTGCAGGTGCTGAGTTTCGGGCGGAGCATGTTTCTCGCTTTGCATTTGCAAAATATACGTCCAACACTAAAATTGGTTCCTTGACCATGGAACGTTATGTGTAGCCACTGGGTACAGTGTAGTCGCTTTGTTTTACAATGCAAGCGATGTTTTAAAACATGTTTTCAAAGTCTGGGAAGCAGGTAATACGGGAGACGATCGCATTCGTCTCCCGTATTGCCTGCTCCTTAGAATCCATAGAATGCTCGGCTTCAGCAGGCCCCAGACAGCTTATGACAATAAAATGTGGTGAATATTATTGAGAGATTTACTCAAGTAAGCACCTCATACAGAGTGATAGCTTCTTGATAACTTTGAAACTGAAACGAATAGAGAAAGAAAAACTGTACATGGAAGAACACCTTAACTTTCGTCTGTCTGTCTTTGACGAATAGATACAAAATAATTTTAACCGCCATCAGCACACAAAAATTCAGTCCAATATTTCAGCCACTAGATGGCGCTGAATTTCTGAAAAGGTCTATTATCTTTTAATCCACGCAACGTCATGTTCTCAGCGTCATGTTCTCAGACATTTGTGTCCTACCCCAACTGCTAGCGTCACTTTCTCCGAGTTTGAGCTCTCTGGGAGGCATAGTTTATTTACCCAGGCCGAAAAACACTGTCCTCCTTTCTTGGGAATGCTTTGCACATTGGGATGAATGGCATGAAGCACCAGGAATGGGCCCCATTTTTCCATTAAATGTTTCAGAAAATCACTTTTGATCAAGGTAATTTTTGAAACTTTGACATCTGGTCCGGACCGCTAGCACTACATTTGGGCGGAGACTGAGCATTTGGCGATGCGCTGTTTATTTTTGCAGCGAAAAAACACTGTAAATTCTTTTCGGGAACACGCTTTACTTTGACCTACACATATAAACAGTCGGCAGTTAGTTTCCACCAGCTCCAGGCACGATGCGCCATCCTAGCTTGAAACATGCTCCTTTAGAGGTTCGCTTTGTGGGCCCACCGATACTGTGTGTAAGCACTTGACAGCACCAGTAATTGCTCTTAGCAATTGCTTGCAAGGTAACACTGTGAAAGGAGTACTGGCAGGGGATCTGTGGCCAAGCCATTTAATGTACCATAGCTCGGAGCCCGCAGAACGAAAGCTGACATTGCAAAATGCAGAGGTCCTGAGTTCGATTCCCATCCCTTTCTGTTTTGACCTAAATGAGAATCGTTCTGGCGTGCGACTGTGTATCACTACTGCGTGACGCAAGTTAAAGGCCCCTGGTTAGCACTCGTAGTGGACTGGCACAATTTTTCATCTTCAGCGGAGTCACTAGACGCCCATTGGGGCCGACTAACCTCCCGCTGCCTAAACATATACACGATGCAATTGCTTGGGAGTACTTGCATTAGACAGACCAATTAAATTGCGCCACTGTGAGCAATCACAGGCAGGTATTTACCAGTGGCCATAGCAGAGCTTGTTACTGCTGAGCGTCTGCCAACGACAGGTTTCCACAGAGCTTCCGTAATGTGCATTGCGCACCATCAGGATTGTTCTTATTGGCAGACGGAAAGTGGAGGCTCATTTCGTAAAAGTGCTGCAAACAATGTGCTTTAATATTGCCTCCAGTGAATACTACCTATAGTGGATGGTTCTCTACTAGCAGGGTTCTGGATTGTGCACCTCAATGTGGTCCCCCAGCATTTGTGCTCAAGGGCCACACTAAAAGATGTTTAGGAGTCGCTGCATTTCATATAGTTTTGAAATGTGTGCAGTGCTAGCCGGTTGACGCTCATCATTTCACATCCAGGACGGCCATCCAACTTCGTCGGAAGCTTCGCAGGTATGCCAGACACCTGAGCCGACTGTGTCCAGACATACTGCCAGCCAAGGAAGTTTTTGGCTTCCTTAGCATCATCATGGACATGCGGACGGACTTCTTTGCCCCATGCAGCAAGAGCGAGAACCAGCCATGCCTCATCCTGAAGCAGCTCGTCTTCTGGAACCTGCTCCTGGAGGGTGCCCGGGTGGAGCTGCTCGAGGTCGCTCCTGAAACCATCGGCCTTGGTCAGGCGTTACGTCCCAGCAGCCCAGATGCAGTGCACCCCAGCTTCCAATGGGCCTTTCTGCACTGGCTCCTCAAGGAACACAGCTGCATCAAACAGCTGCGGCTTAGCTGCAGGTTCATAGGACCCCAGTTTCCCGACACCTCTCCTCTCCGACGCCCTTCGCCTCAGCTCTGGTCTGACAACCCTGGAGCTTGGGTACGAGTTCAGCAAGGAGGAGTTGGCCAGTGTCTTGCCAGCTGTCGGCAGCTTGCGAGAGCTAGAGAGCCTGGTTTTGGAGAAACTAACCTTGTCCCAGGGCTCGGCTGTCTTGCTGGAGGCAGCACTTAAGGAGCTTTCGGTTCTTGCATCCCTCAGACTATCACACTTAAGTGTTCCTCCTGGTGAGGGAGTGGATCATCTGGGAGCTGCACTCGGCGGGATGTCGGTGCTGACATCTCTCTCGCTGTCTTGCACGAGCATAGATCCTGCCGATGCCAAGCTGCTGCTTCGGGGCCTGAGTCTTAGCATTACCATGCTCAGCATAGACGACCACCTTCTTAAGCCAGGAGGAGGAACTGTTCTTGCTGAGTATGTTGCACAAAACAGAGTCTTAAGGAAACTGATATTAAGGCAACAGGTATGCTTTGAAATGACAGAGCTTGAAAACTTCCTGGCAGGACTGCTGCTGAACCGTGGTCTCGAAGAACTGCATCTTTCGGGCTTCGGACTTCAGACGTCTGCAATGGAGTTGCTCGTAGAAGCTGCGGTGGAGCACGAGGCCCTTAGGATCCTCGACATTCAGTTCTTCGACGAATGTTGGCAGATGGACGGAACGCCCCTTGCCGCCCTCGTCAGTCGGAACACGGGCCTCAGGGAGCTGGTCTTTAGGGGCGGCGAAGTCACCTGCTGCGATGCGTTTGCCAAGGCGGTCCGCGAGAATGGCACGCTGCAGAAGCTGACGCTCAACCTCGTTGAGCCGGACGACATGATCAGCGTCGCTGTCTACAGAGAGCTCCTGGAAGCCCTTTCGTACAATGATTCACTCCAGGAGGTCAATTTCGGCATCATGTACTCCTGCATGCTGAGTGACTTTGCCCAGCTGCTTCGGGAGACCAAGACAGAGACGAGAGTCAAGCTGAAGGTCCACGAGGTGGGACCCTTGAGGTTTGCGGAAGTCATGAGGAACTGCACGGGGTTCTCCGAGATGAGGTGCTCCGGCCGGTGGAGCAGGCACACCTTGTCCCCAAGAGAGTTGCGGCACCTGGTCCACTACTACCGGCTCGAAAACCTCAGCCTCGACCTGGACGACCAGTTGCTCGAGGTCGGCGACGTGACCTGCCTGGCACACTTTCTGTCCTCCTCAAGAACCCTCCAGTCTGCCAGCTTATGCTTCCTCACGTCGGCGGCGTCCACACGCGTCCTCTTGCAGGCAATCTCCCGCAACCGGAGCATCTCGAATCTCAGCCTCCACGGTTGGGAGTTCGGTCCTTCCGAGGCCAATCTCCTCTACCTGCTGCTGAGGAACTCCAAGATCTTGAACCGGCTGTTCCTGCAGCCCAGGGACCCTGAGCAATGCCTGGTGCTGAGCAATCTGCACGTGGAGCTCACTTTCAACCACAGCCTACTCTCTGTGCACGTGCACCTGGGGCACAACGTTGAGGAGATGTACGACGTGATCAAGCACACTACTCACCGCAACACGTCGTTGATGTACTGCGCAGTTCAGTTTGCCCTGGGGTCCTGCAGCCGGCGGTTCGCTGAGGCTTTCGAGCTGGTCTGGAGGAGTCCCGCCGTGGCGAAGGAGGTGCAAAAGTTAGCATCTGAGTCGGAGTTGGTGGCAAAGGAGAGGGTGAGGGCCCGGAAGCGCTACCTCGATGAGAACTTCCTGACTGTGGCCGGCGTCGTCAAGGATGCCATTGTGTGCGTCGAGAACGGTCGGCTCCAGCTGGACCGAATCGGCTTGGACAACTGGCTCCAGATAAGGGGATACCTCAGGGTGGCGGACATCAAGGAGCCCATGGCCGCAGCGGCCCACCGTCGGAAGAGGCGCCTGCACAGCCGCTAGACGTCTTGGAAAACTGTTGGGTACTTTTCCAAGGAAGGACGGCCGCTCTTCTGATCTGTCTTTCGTGTTGGTGTGTTCCGCTGGAGCACGTCGAGTCACTACAGTGAAATCGCTTCTGTGAAGTGTCTAATATTCCTACAGATTGCTCAAGGGGTTGTTTGCTGCAGCAGATGTCAGCACATTGTGGGGTACTGTTGAGAATTAGTCTTGAGAGGTGACTCTTTATGTGGTATGTATAGATCAGTGGCAAAGTCGGGGAGGGGGAAGGCTTAAATTATACATATGCATTTCAATCTCCCCCGCACCCCAAGTCATGGACATTCCAGCCACCTCAGCCACCCCTTGTCCCCAAAGAAAATTCCCGGCTACGCCACTGGCATAGACATACTAGTACATTTTGCGTGACCTTCTAGATCTCAATGTTATGACAGCTTCGGATTTCTAGTTTGTGTGTGTGTGTGAAGGAATTTGCTGTGCCCTGCAATAGCGTCATTTGGGCAACAAAAAGGGAGTGAAATGTTGAATAGTGTTGCCGCTATTGCTTGTGTGGAATGTTTGAAGGCATAGGTGCACAAAAGCTGCAATGAATGTGGTTTTGCATGCCTGAGCATGTCATGACGGGCACTAGATGTGACCGCTGTCGAATATTTTAGATTGGTTTCATTATGCCAGCTTGTTTGTTTTTTTTATTAAAATCAATAATTCCTATTATTGTGCAAGACGGTTTAAACACAGTGATAGGAGCTACTTTTTTTACTGCTTGCAAACTGAACTTACGTACAATGAGCTGCCCTTAATTAGTGAAACACGGTGGCTCAGTCCCGCAAGCCTCATACGGCATTGAAAGAAAAGTATGAAATGGCACAAGAGATATTACATTTGTGCCAGCACTTGCTTAACCGAGAAACCTTCGCAGAGATAGGCAAGCATGCAAGCATGCCTGTGATTTAGCGAAACGCTTCTCATAACCTCCGACATGAAGTGTGAGGAACGACTTGCAACATACAAGAGAAACTTAAACTGGAGCACAAAAGACGAGTAAATCAAAACACAAATTTCCCACTGGGGACGATGTTGCTGTCTCCGGTAGTCCCTGCTTGACCTCGGAGGCCTTCGTCACTAAGCAAGAAAGCGATAGAAGGTTTTAAATGTGTCTTAAACAGCACCCAAACGAAACGTGCAACTTCCACAGGGCTGGGCTCTTAAGCCCGCCCTTTTGAACATCTCCACGGAGGACCATTCAGAAACCACACCCGTTGGCTCACTTCGGTTACTGTGTTCTGTCCACGCTGACGACATAGGCATGTGGACTAGCGTTGCTAGGCTTGGCGATGTTACTGCTGAAAAGCCGGACGACGTGCTTGTGCAGCGTGTGCCGCGGCGTTTGCGTCGGAAGAGTAGAGTTGTTGCTCGGCAGTACATCTGTTCGATCACTGAGGTTGACAAATTTCTGGGCACCACCCACGATGCCAGGCTTCAAGGAAGGTGTCGAGCTGCAAAGGTCGTCCTGTTGGGAGCCTCGAGTGGGGAAACACGGCGGCACCTAGACTGTTTTCAGGGGCCAGCCGTGGTTGGACGCACGTGGTACGAGTTGCCATTCTCGCATTCTTTCAACAAGCGAATGACTCAACGTGAGCACGTCCACCGCAGTGAGCTTCTCTGGACTTACCTAGAGTCACTAAACAAGCAACGTCCTTGGTGTCGGCACTTCATTTTCTGATTTTCTTCTGGGCGCCGCCGTTTTGGGGCTTGGTGCAGAGCAGACGCCGGACGCAATTGGCGATTGTTACAAATAAACAACACATCTTCACGAGCTTTAGAAAGGATGTTGGGAAGCTCGAGCGATATCGTATTGCTCTATTTCAGACTTTTAACATTTGTGGAGGACGTAAAACCGTTTCCTGTGGTTTTAGATGAAGCTTGAGACAATTGGCAGCGGTGTTGTGCCATTGGCGGCGCTACCTGAATGCGCTTACCGTAATATCCCGAGAGATAGCCCACCTATACTCTGTTTCATACTTAGCGTGCAATGCCTTCAAAGGTACTGGCGCGAGCGCGTGGCTTCATCTATGGTTATGTTTGCGCGAGAACGCGTGCAAATAATGAACGAGATCAAGCCCCACGCTCGCGCCAGTAGCTTTGACAGCGTTGCACGCTAAGTATGAAACAGAGTATAAAGTCAACAGCAAATTGGGTGAAAATAAGGAGTGGGCTGACTTTCGGTGTGCGAACGAGAAATTTGAAAAATTGCTAATCTTGGGTCATCTGTCGCTGCCAAACTTGTAATTGCGGCGAGGGTCACTGAAGCAAAGATGACTGTTCTTCCCAGTCGAAAATGTTCGCTTATATCCTGCTATAGCTAAGTAGTCGCATACGTCAAAGCCATCATTGATTCAAACACTATACGATTACTAGGAGTGGCCTGTCTTTTGGTGTTTAAGAAATATAGCAAATCGAGCCAAAAATGGGGGTGGTTTATCTTTCAGGGGTAAGGCGTCTCTGGATATTGCGGTAAGCTGAAAGTTGGGGCTCATGTTTCTCCCAAGTGGCACGGTCGCTGCTCGCTCAACCAGTACCCCTGCGCCAAGTAGTTGCTGAAAAATGTTGGTCAGCATTAGCCCAACGTTTCTCGGCTTTCTTCCGGAAAGAGCTTTCTTTCGGGCACGGTCACTTTTCCCACTGCACGGGTGAGCCACTATGGACCATGGCATGCGTTGACTACAACTCTCCACTACCTGGAATCCACCACAAGAAAAGAACTGGTACAGATTGCAGGGTATACGGGTACTTTGTAGGGATGGATCCTGTAGCATTTGAGATACCATAGCAAGGTGCAACTTGGAACGGCCATTTCAAAGATTGAGTTGGCTACCCTGCTGCGGAATTGGCAGCAATCGACAAAGTGCCGAGTTTAATTTCCAGACACGCTAATCTGGCTAAAAGCACTGCTGTATTCACCGATTCTAGGATGTCATTACAAAGACCAAACCGGGGTGTTGCAATTAATGATTCTATAATTTCTATGAAATGCAGTTTATAAGAACTTCATACCAAATAGAATTCACCGATTTAAATTGAAATATACTTAATCGGCTCACTCAGTGCGAACTAGATTTAATTTATTTCAACTGGGCTAACCAAAAACAATTGCAACAAATTGTTTTTTCTTTTTGTTTTTTTTACAGATTGTGACTTTGGGAGGTCATATTTGAAGAGTCGTTTATTGTTATTAGATACCTACTAGAAGTTTGGCTCAAACAGCCAGTAATGATTGTCTATTGAACACTCACTAGACCTCTGACCCCCAGAAACAGATGTCCCCTTCTAGCATGGGATATTGAGATCTTATTCGGGAGTGCAACACGGGTATGTGTTCCATCATCGCTAAATCATTCGTAAACAGAAAAAGTCGAATGACGGCTTTTGACGCTGCTTGATCGGTCTCGTCTTCTGGAAATAGTGTGAAACAATTTTCACGTTCCGATTTGTGTGTATTATGAAAAAGAGATGTCGGCGTAAAATTATACCAAGCGGTGCGTACAGGCAATGGTACAGGAAGAAATATTTTTTCTATCTTACTGATTATTCTGACCTTATAAAATGTGATTTTTGTACACCCGAGTTCTGACTAGAAAATCCCAGACGACTGCAAAACCTCCCCTGTGCAGAGCTCTGGACTCTGAGCGAAAATAAAAGTTTTTTCTCTCTGCATCGAGTTTGTCTTGTAACGAAAACTCCTTTATTCGGGTTGCCAGACTGCTCTTTACAGCTGGCTGAAACTGGACATTAACATCAGATCTGATACATCTTCCTTTCTAACAAAGAACAAAGTTGAAACACCACAACTTAACTAACATGCTTGGTTGAAGTGTTCATCACAAGTAAGCTTCACTTTCTAAACAAGGAACAAACTTGAAACACTAGAACTTGACTAAAATGCCTGGTTGAAATGTTCATCATAAGTCAGCTTCACTTTCCTCTTCCTTGGTCTTGATGACACTCTGGTGGGAGGTTGCACAGGCACCGGCACTGGATAGTCTGTAGGACTATCCACTATTTCACTTTCATGGTCACGAGTTTCCTGGCACTGCACATTGTCCTCGTTGGGCACTTGTGGAACGTCCATATCCTCAGAGTCGGAGATGGGTTCAAATGCTTCCTTGCTCACAAGTAAATGCTGTCTGTTCCGTCTGTACACAGCACCATTCTCAGCTTGCACCACATAGGATCTTGGCGCCACTTGCTCTTTGACTTGTGCTTTGACTCTCCACTTTCCGTCATCCCTCAGACGCACTGTCTGTCCAGTGCCCAGTGGCTCCAAATGCCTGCCAGCACTGACATTTTGTTTGTGTTTTTCCACTTTCCGTCCTTGTGCTGATGAGAAGTCTGGAAGTCGAGACCTCAATCGTCGCCCCATGGATAACTCGCAAGGTGACCGTCCATTCTCGAGTGGTGTGCACCTGTAGTTTAGCAACCCTAGCCAAAAATCTTCTTTGGCATACTGAGTTTTCTTTAGAATCCTTTTCACAACTTGGACCCCTTTTTCTGCGAGTCCATTCGCTCTTGGAAATCTTGGGCTCGAGGTGATATGTTCGAACTCATATTTTCTTGCAAATGCTGCAAATTCTCTGCTTGCAAATTGTGGACCATTGTCGGTGCAGACTTCTTTGGGGATTCCATGTCTGGCGAAAACACTTGCCATATGGTCGATCACTGCAGCAGCACTAGTCTCTGTTAGCTGCACCACTTCAGGGTAATTGGAGTAGGCATCATATACCACAAGGTAAGACGATCCTGCATGTTGGCACAGATCAGCTCCAACCCTCTCCCATGCTTTACTGGGTACTTCTCTCATGATGAGTGGTTCAGCAGGTTGCTGGTATGCAAATGTTCGACAAGCTGCACACTTTGATATGTATGACTCAATGTCAGCATTCATTCTTGGCCAGAATACTAAAGCTCTAGCACGAGCTTTGCATTTGCTCATGCCTAAGTGTCCTTCATGCAGTCTTGCCAGTATGTCTGCACGGCAAGCTTTTGGGACTACTACTCTTGAGCCCTTTAACAGGACACCGTTGACCAGAGTCAACTCTGAAGTGTATCCCTTGAGGTCTCCCTGTTGTTCTTGTCCCTGCTGGATCCGTGCAATAACTTCTTGTAGTTCGTCATCACTCTCTGTGGCCTCTTGCAGTTTCTGAAGTGTCGCTTGACTCAGTGTTGTGGACACTATGCTGACAGCATGTACTTCAACATCATCCAGTTCTACTTCTCCCTTTTTGGCCTCTTTCACTGGTGCTCGAGACAATGTGTCGGCTAGCACCAAGTTCTTTCCAGGCAGATAGCACAGGTCAAACTCGTACTTCATCAGACGAATAAAAAATCGCTGCAGACGAGGTGGCATGTCTCCAATGCTTTTCTTTGCTATGGAGATCAACGGTCGATGGTCGGTTTCCAGTGTGAACTTGCGACCATAAATGAAGTCATGGAACTTCTCACAGGCAAACGTGATGGCGAGCGTCTCTTTTTCAATTTGTGCATATCGCACTTCACAGTCGGTCATCACTCGTGACGCATATGCTACTGGACGCCACTCTGTATCATTGAGCTGTAGAAGTGCTGCTCCCAGTCCATACTGTGATGCATCAGCTGTCACTTTTGTCTTCTTTTCAGGGTCAAAAAATGCTAACACTGGCTTGTTAGTCAGTGTTCTCTTCAGTCTATCCCATTCTGCTTCGTGAGCCTCAGTCCACTCAAATATCACATCATCCTTGATGAGGCTTCTGAGAAGATTTGTTCTTTGCGACAAGTGCGGCAAATACTTGCCTACATAGTTGATGACTCCCAACATCCGCTGTACCTCCTTCTTGCTTTGAGGAGTAGACATCTGAAGCACTGACGCAACTAGTGATGGATCTGGCTCCACTCCATTTTTAGTGATCCGGTCACCCAGGTAGCTGATCTCTTGGACCGCAAATTGACACTTTTCCTTGTTGAAGGTCATTCCAGCTCTTTGGGCTGCTTTGAGTGCTTCCCATAGCCTCTTGTCGTGCTCCTCCTTGGATCGACCCCATACGAGTACATCGTCAACGTACACTCTTACTCCTTCAAGTCCATCAAAAACTTCAGTCATGATCTGTTGGAAAACTTCTGGTGACGATGAGATGCCAAATGGTAGTCTCAGAAATCGGTAGCGTCCAAATGGCGTACCAAACGTACACACTCTAGAGGCTTTCTCATCTAGTGGTATTTGGTGATACCCACTATTGGCATCCAGCCTTGAGAAGAATTTGGCATTTGCCAGTTCAGCTTCGATGTCTTCACGGCGTGGCATTTGGTAGTGCTGCCGTTTGATGGATTCATTCACTTGCCTTGGATCCATGCAGATTCTCAGAGCACCTCCTTTCTTCTTGACTATCACAATTGGGCTTACCCAATCAGTAGGTTCACTGACACGGGTGATGACTCCAGCCTCTTCCATTCTCTGGAGTTCTTTCTTGAGTGGTTCTTTCAGAGCTTGTGGCACTCTTCTCGTCGGCTGTACCACTGGCTCCGCTCCTTCTTTAAGGACAATCTTACATTCCCGTCCAACGCATCCCAGTCCTTTAAACAACTTAGGAAACTTCTGTTCCACTTCTTGGGCCATAGTTTCTTTCACCGTATGCACTCGCTGGACCAGCCCCAGGAGTTCACTAGCTGCTAAGCCCATTATGGCCTGGCGTCCTTTTTTCACGATGAAGAACTCAATGTTTGCACTCTTTCCTTTAAGTTTCACTTCCAGCAGTGCTTTCCCTTGGTGTGCAATCACACCATCGTTGTAGCTTTTTAGGACTGAAATGCTTGGCTTCAGGCTCGCCGTCTTGTGTAGCTTCTGGAACAGTGAACTTGGCAAAAGATTTGCCTGGGACCCTGTGTCAACTTTTAGTTCCACTTCCTTGTTGGCTACTAGGGCCTTGACCAGCCACTCGTCACCTTTATTAGTCTTGCATGTGCTGACTTGAAGAACGGCGAAGTCGCTGTCGTCCTGTTCTTTTACTTCATCTACCGAAGACTTCGTTTTGCAACACACGGCGAAATGGTTCATTCTGTGGCACTTGTTGCACTTTTTGTCGAATGCCGGACACTTCCGTGGGTCGTGCTTCCGGTCGCATTTGGGACAATTTTTTCCCGTCGGTTGGACTTTCCGCTCATGCATGTCCGCTCTCTTCTTTTTGTCTACTGTGTCGACACGTCGGGGACCGTCGAGAGTTTCATTTTGTGCCTGAAGAACCTCATAGGCCTTTCCGAGCTGTATGGCCTTTTCCAACGTCAGATCTTCTTCGCGCAACAAACGCTCTCGCAGTTTTTTGTCTGTTACCCCACATACGATTTGATCTCGTACCATGGAGTCCGACAAAGTCGAAAAGTTGCACGATTTCACTTTTAGTTGTAGCTCTCGCACGAACTGTTCAAACGGCTCACCACTTTCTTGTTTTCGTGAACGAAACACGTACCGTTCGTAGGTTTCATTTCTCCGGGGCATGCAGTACTCTTCAAACTTCTTCAGTACTGTCTGGTAGTCCTGTTTTTCTTCCGGTGCGAAGGTAAAGGTGTTGTAGACTTCGATGGCATCGGGTCCCGCCACATGAAGCAAAATGGCTGCCCTTTGTTCATCGGTTCGCTTGGTGGTCTCCGTCGCCCGTAGGTACAGTTCCACACGTTGTTTGAACCGTTGCCAGTTCTCCGCTACGTTCCCTGTCAAGTTCAGGCCCTCGGGAGGTTTGAACACGTCCATGGTTCGGCTTTCTTCTTAGTTCACCGCCCTTTTTTGCGGGACTAGCCACTTCTGACACCATGCATCGAGTTTGTCTTGTAACGAAAACTCCTTTATTCAGGTTGCCAGACTGCTCTTTACAGCTGGCTGAAACTGGACATTAACATCAGATCTGATACACTCTCTCTCTCTCCCCTGTGGTGAATCTTGTGGCCAGTACTTGAGGAATATTTTTCTCAAGTGGCATCACAAAGTGAGTGCAGCCATGACAGCGCGGTGGAAGCAACATGCTCGTTAGACCAATCGACCGTTGGTCTTGCATCACGTGGGAGCCGCGCGACCGCGCATGCGCGGCGCCCGTTTTTTTCCTGCAGGAGTGACGGCCGCTTCCCAGCGTCACTTGAAATACCAAAAGGCTGCAGTGACCGCACCGCAAGTATGTCCCGAGACGCACAGTGCACAACGGCAGTACCGCTGCCACCGGAGTCAGCAGTCAGCCAAGCCAGCCACGTCTCCTGCGAGAACGAGAACAACGATCACCTTCGCGCACGAGTCGACGACAGAGGCCTCATCAAGATCATGGCGGTCGAGGGGTCTGCGGAAGCGGAGCAGCAGCAGCAAAAGGAGAAGGCCACTGTGCCCGTGGCAGCGGCAGAGACAGTCGAGGTTGTAGCCGCTATTGTAAACAAGGGCTTGGAGTGCCCCGTGTGTGGGAAGAAGTTCTCAAGAAAGTGCTACGTTCGGCGTCATTTGCAGGTGACGTCGTGTTCCGAAAAAGCACCGCCCGCGCATTCCTGCGAAATGTGCGGCAACATCTACACACGAAAGGTGAGCATTGTTCGAGTGGATCTAGGGGCAAAAGGGCTTAGCGGCGAGAGAAGCGTAATTTGTTCGTGCTCGTCCCTTTGAAAGACTCGGTATGTAGCATCAACTGTTGCCCGTCCTCCGCCACTTCTATGATAAGGAACAGAAAACCGTCTTTGCTTGTATGCACTCGTTTTTAAATAAAGAAGAAGAAAAAAAACGAAACACATTGCCGTTTCTGGTTTCTCTCAAATCTGTTTACGTTGAGCTAGAGTAGGAGCTTATGCAGCTGGAGCGAGCTTGCAGCAACGGCGCAAAGCCAGTGCAGCCGTGCCAGCCCACTGTGGTGCCAGCCGTGCAGCCACCGCGTTAGATCTGGCGCTGTAATCGACTTCCGGAAGTACCGATGCGCAATGTGTCGTCTGCTTTTGCCGGCAACTCTGTATGTCGCCTCGCCATTTCGTCTGTGCAACTGAATGAGTAGACTGTTGTAAACGAGTCTGTAACGTTCTGTGTACCCCAGGGAAGTGTCCTGGGCCCCTTCCTGTTTTTAATATACGTAAACGATCTTCCCGCTAACCTAACATCTCTAATTCGCCTCTTTGCTGACGATTGTGCTCTATAGACCGTTCCACTAAGAAGAGCGGAGAGAAAAAAAAAATGCCCTCTGTCGTCTGCTCCGCCGAGTGGGCTGTACCTAACATCCGGCTGGCGTGCGAACTCGGTTTAAAATCGCGTCATTTTGGAAATTTCAAGCACAGATTCGGGGGCTTGGTATGCAAGTTATCGTGTAATACTATGCTCGATAAAAAGACTAACCGGGTTCAATTACGCTGTTACCTGCATGCAAATAAAAAAGAAAAGGAAAAACTGTGTCTGATTGGCCAATCTCTCCGGCGGAAAGTAAATCCAGTTACTGTACCTTTTTTACTATACAAAGTTCGTACTGGTGTAGGCCTTTAGCGACCATGAGTAGAAGTGAGAAATAGTAAATAAAAACGTGCTCTCCTGCCGCAATACACGCAGTAGTTGAGGGTAGTACTGCCGGCTGACTCCACTGCTATTTAAGTAGCGTAACAAAGGTACGCTAGTTGATCATTTACCGAAATAGAATAGCAGCGTTATAGGCTTATTTTGGAGTCGCCATAACTATTCTAAGAATGCGAACCACTTCACAACGGCAGCCACGAGCGAGAGTTTGATGTTCGGTACAGCTTGCCGGTACACCCCAAAGATGGAGAACGGCAACCTCCCGGTTTGTCATCTGCTAGCCGAGTCTGGCGCGTGCCCTCTCTCTTGTTTTACCCTGCCAAACCCGCTGAATTTCCCGGATGTATGGAGAGGGCGCTGCGGTTGAAAAAATTGGCGCCGCCCAGAGAGCGCTAAATGGAATGGTCTATACAGACCAATTAGTAATAATAATGATCACCTACTCTTACAGGCTGACTTACAAATTATAGAAGAATGGTGTCAAAAATGCGAAGTGACAGCTATAATGTGAATAAAACAAAACTAGTGTCTTTCACCAGATCACAGTCCCCATCACTCTTTTCATATAAACTCAACGACACAACAATTGACCCTTGTTCATCTTATAAATACCTCGGCATTCATTTAACCCATGATCCATCTTGGGCAACTCACATTAATTTTATTTTATCCAAGGCTATTATGCATGCGGATATCTTCGGCGCAACCTCAAAATTGCCTCACCTGAAATGAAACAATTACCATACATAACATTTGTTAGATCTCGTCTAGAGTATGCATCTTCTGTATGGTCCCCATGGCAGCATTACCTGATTATGAAATTAGAGGCAATTCAAAACCGAGCTTTAAGGTTCATTTTCACAGACTACTCTCGTTTCACTAGTGTAACAGGTCTAAGGAGCAACGCTAACCTTTATGCTCTCTCATTTAGGTGCATTCTTTCTTGACTAACCCTGTCTCATAAATTATACTATAACAGCGCCTCTATTAGAGCATCCCTCTTCTTTCGACCCCACAGCATGTCTCTCTGCCATGATAACTCCCGCAAGGTTTGCCCAATTTTTAGTTAAACTGTAGCATTTTATAATTCATATCAGCCTTGTATGACAATCAAGGACTGGAATAAATAACCCGATAGCGTTGTAACCGAGACTAACTCCGATAGATTTGCTGAAGAGTGAATAAATTCCCTTGAACTTACAAATATGTCTATCTGCTAATTATTTTTTCCCTTCCTTTTTACTATTCACAGTGCATACCATTAAAAAAATATTAATAATATTGTGTAATGTTGATAACTGGTTGTATATTGTTGTTCTTTGATTCACCTGTATTGCTGACCTCCTCTCCTTGAAAGGGGTACTCCTGCGATTTCTTCATGGTCCCCGATTTGCTTGAAATTTTGTTAAACTCGCCAACCAACATCGCTAAAATAGTATCCCAAATATTAGGTTAAAATAATTTTTTTTCACAAAGTTATTGAATTTACAATTTTGGTCCTCACCGTGTTTTTCAAAGTGAAAGTCCCTACTGGCAACAACGAAAAAGTGACGTCAGTGGAAGGCAGGGGTTCACTTTTTGGACTGTAGAATTTGTTCCCAACTGATTCCAAGCAGTTTCATGGTGTCAAATGAATGCTTTGGAAGCTCGCTCCAGTACCCGTGCTCCAGCACGGAACAAATGATTGGCATATTTTATTTTTTAGACTGCTTGCTCGACTGGCAAGCCTGCCCGCCACTGACGTCACGGCACTAAAAAGTGTGGGTATATTTGAATGTTGGTTTTTGCATCATTTTAATTTGCTGATTTCGCAATAACTATTATGAATTTCGCGATACTAAATAGCGTACCGGAAAGGGTAAAGGCCGGGGAGTCAGAAAATATAGTTAGTTGAGGTAGCTCAAAAAATTGCCGGAGTACCCCTTTGAATGTTAATTCATTTTAAACGTCAATTCTTAGTGTGTTATTGACCCCCTTGTATAGACCGACATGCTGTTTATTTCTGCTGCGCGTGCGCAGAAACTGAATTCGCATGAAGTGAAGCGTCTGCACATGCGCAGTGCCGTCGACAGCACCACCGCAGCTGTGTGATGTCAGGGCCGCGTGTTGGTCTATAATGCCCTAACAGGCCCTCAAGGAATAATAAATGAATGAAAGAATAAATGAATGAATGATAGCATTTGCATTAATTTTTTAACCTTTAAGTGCCTTGGATGAGCTGAGCTCGTCGGCCGCTTTCTGGTTAAAAACGCCATGTACGATTTCAGCTTGTCCAGTGGTTTTTCCGGTAGCTTTCAATACCACGGGCGAGCTAGGCTTGTCTGAGTAGTTTGCGGCGCTGATCATAGATGGCAGCACTCGTTTTAGTTGGTGCCTTTTTTTTTCGGCGCCGCTGATTTTTGCGTAATATACTTTTGAAATTTTATCTGTTATACTAGAGGACTAAAACTTCTTAATAAAAATATATGGCATTTTTAGGTTGCCTTAAAAAAAAAGTGACACTTAAAGGGTTAAATAGGTTTCTTTAACAAAATACTTTACAAATATGTTTAACACAAAACACTATTAAAAAGTGTGTGCAGCGTCCAATGAAAACATGTGCATTTTTAATAGTTTCCGTCTGCTTTCTTGCTGCAATCGTTTTCATAGACATTTCATCGACCTCATACACCCTGATACCTTTGCTAAATCACGGCGACGATGTCCCGTCGGAACTTACTGGTGGCTGCAGTAGCACTTATTGAGGACGAGGGCGACAATGAGCTTGACGACACCATCGCCCTTGCCTCGATTGTTTCAGCACGGACCGACAGAAGCAGGTCCCCATACTGCAAAAAGGTGATCGACTTCTACTTTGACTTCGAGGTCAAGCGCTGCTTTCAAGAGAAACGCGTGTGGAGGTGGCTGGCCGATTTAAAGCCTCGGCATTTTATCCGTATCCCGTTGGTGGGCGACGGCACCATGACAGAACAGCACACAACAAAACAGCACGCGACAAAACAGCACGGTCAAAACAGCACGCGTCAAAACAGCACAGCGTCAAAACAGCACGGCGACAAAACAGCACGCGACAAAACAGCATGGTCAAAACAGCACGCGTCAAAACAGCACAGCGTCAAAACAGCACGGCGACAGAACAGCACGCATCAAAATAGCACGCGACAAAACAGCACGGCGTCATAACGGCACAGCGACTGAAGAGCACGTGCCAAAACAGCACGGCGTCAAAACAGCGCAGTGTCAAAACACCACAGCGACAAAACAGCACAGCGTCAAAAGGGCAGATTGACAGAAGGGAACGGCGTCAAAACAGTACCACCACAAAACAGCACAGCGTCAAAACAGAACATTGACAATATAGCTAGGATTTGGCCTTTTCGGTTTTTATTATTTTAAAATTCGGCATACTTTTTTCGTTTCTAATTCCAAACAGAAGTTTTCGGTTTATTGCAATGTATATTTGTAGACTGATAAACTTGTCGGTTCTTTTCTGTTCATTGACAAAAACCACTATACTGACGAAAATGCAATAGATTTTAAAAGCGTTTGTCTCAAATGTATAGTGACTAAACCATGTACTAGTTTTCTTATTTGTTGCACTCTGTGGCAGCCGACGGGACCTGTTCTGCAAGACGCACTGGGGCCCTATCGTGATCTGCCATTATCGTCGTGTGCTCGTATTGGTACACAGGACGAACATGATCTTCACTACCACTGGGTCAGATAGGAAAATACCAAAATCCAGAAATTCGCAAGCATTGTACTCAATGTGTTTTTTCTCCATTTTCACGACTGCGAGAGGTGATAAGTTCGCGCCGACCACAGAAACGACAATAAAACAATCGTATTTATGCCCTCCTCTAGTAGACGGAAGCTAGAGCTGTTAAAAAAATGTGTGGCATTTACGGACGCCCTTGATCTTCACTGTTCAGTTCATGATTAAACTCTCTATTTGATGAACAAATTCGGCACACAAATCTTTATCGGGTGCAAAAACCCAGATTTCGTCCTGAAGACACCTTCGCCCCTGGAGCTTTTGTTGAAAGTTGAACTGATTCTCGAAGACAAAATATAAACTGCGACAGGAAGTGGTCATACCGTCAATAATAAGTCACCCCCCCCCCCCCCCTCCCCCACCCACCCACCCATTCCTCTAAACGCCCTCGAAAATACTGACCTTTTTCAGTAAAAGCCGAATTCGGAAAAATGAATTCGGCGTACGTTTACCGGTTTTATTCGGTTAAGCCGAAAACGATAAACCCTAAATGTAGCGTATGTAGTTAAAAATGCATGTGTCAAAGTAGGCACTGTAAAGGAACGGAGGGTCTAGGCCAATTCGTCGAAAGCCAACTCTTCGACGGCCAGTTTGTCGAATAGGTCAATTCATAATAGGGCAATTCGTTGAAGGGCAACTTGTGGAAGAGGCCAACTGGTCGTCGCTTTATCAAAACCAAAATATATAATTTTTTTTCTTTCAAAAGTAAAGCAAATATTGCCCTATATATAGTAATCCGTAAAATCGCCGCACGGCGATTGACTTTCAGTGCGCTCTTCCTTGTCGAAGAGAACAACTTGTCACCATTTCGGTGAGAGCTAACTTAGATTATATATTACAGTTAGGGTTGCGGAGTTTCGTAAGCACTGAAATAGGCAATACATGTTTCTTATAACCTAGCGACAATAAATGAATGGGTCATGGAGGTTCGAAATTATTCGCTCAGAGAGAGGGGAAGAGCGCGCTCGAAGTTGCTGCATGAGTGCTGTTTTGTCGCTGTGCTGTTTTGACGCCGTGCTGTTTCGGCATGTGCTCTTCTGTCGCTGTGCTGTTTTCACGCTGTGCTGTTTTGTCGCGTGCTATTTTGACGCGTGCTGTTTTGACGCTGTGCTGTTTTGACGCGTGCTGTTTTGTCACGTGCTGTTTTGTTGTGTGCTGTTCTGTCGCGTTCCCGGTGGGCGACAGCAGGTTTCGGCAGAGAAAACGCTGCTCATCATGCTTACATTTGGACATGCAAGCGACGATGTACCAGATTGCTAACCACTTGGACACAACGGAGTTGTCCATTGACCTCTGCATTGAAAGAGTGCTGAACTTTCTGAACAGCATCAGCGTGCAAATAATTGCCTGGCCTGACGAGAAAGCTGGTCGGAGGAGCCAAGCCGGCTTCCCGAGGAAAGAGGAGAGGTCCCCACAAAATGGTTGGGGCAGTTGATGGATGCCATGTGGAAACCCTGCAACCAGCAGTCTCTCCAAACTCCTTCTACAATTGGAGCAAGTTTCATTCGATTGTTCTGCAGGGAATCTGTGATGACCAGAATCGATTCATCAACGTCTTCATCAGGTTCCCAGTTCAGCAGCATGACGCCTGCATCCCAAAGGAGAGCCCCTTCTTCTAGGACGTAGGAATCAAGTGTGCAGGTAGATACCTCCTGGGGGATTCGGATTATTCCTCACTGCCATACATCATGACCCCCTTCAAATCTTCAAAAGTGTCCTTGCCGAGTTGGAAAACGACTTACAACAGCAAGCGCGGTTAACAGAGTGACAATTGAAAACAATTTTGGGCTGCTCAAACATTGATTTCAGAGAATCGACTTGGTCGACAGTGCCAGCATCAAGCAGTGCTGTCTCATCATGGGCGCCTGTGTTTTGCACAACTTCTGCAATGCAGAGAGAGACTTCTTCAGTGACCTAAACAACGCCTTGTCAAGTCGCCAACGACGAAGACCCCATAATCCAACCGGACGATGCACGATGAGAGCTTCCAAGAGGATCCAAAAGGCCATCGCTAAAACAGAGAGTTAGGAAAAGATATCTGCTCTCGCTCCTCCAAAAACATTATTCCTGTCTTTTTAGAGCGCAGCTCTTAGGCGCCCGTTTCCAGCTTGAGCGGCGTCAGCGTCACCGCCGGCAAAATTGCGCGTTGCATTATGAGACGTTTCTCATAATGACGTCACTAGACTCCCGAGTGACGTCATTCGTAACCGCGTGTTGCATTATGGGACGAGTGACATCACGGAGGTTACTCGTGAAGGTCACAACCTTCACGAGGCCTTCACGAGTGACGTCACGAGGGAAGAGGGAGGAAGGGAGGAGGAGGGAAGGAGAATGAGAGGAGGGGAGGGTGCAAAGGAATAGGAAGGGCATACCCTCCTCTCTGTACCCTCCCCTCCTCCTCCTCAAGAGCTGCGCGCTAAATCAGCATTATTTTGTTCTATATTGCCATGAAGTGTCATAATAGTGACGTAACATTGGGCACCAAGCTGTTTTCCGAATAACAGTGAAACTTAAAGAGCCCCTGAAAAGAAAGAAATGTTTTTTTAAACAGTCTGGTTGGGACACGCAAGTAAAAAAATTAAATTTTTGCGAACAAAAAATTTTTTAGAGCAATGTGGACGGTGTGAAACACGATTTAGTCGGTAGTCACCTCTCTTCCACTTGTCTTCTCTCTCGGCATTTCAGGCACGTTGAGGTGAGGTGGATCGGCTTCACCTTCACGTTGAGGTGAAAGGAGCGAATTACCATTCCGTGACGTCATGGACCTTGCGTGCAGAATTTCATACAAATCTCTCGCCGTCAATATTGCTTTAAAATTTTTTTTTTCACATAAAATTATTTTTTTTGTTTGCTTGGCCCTACTGGACTGTTTAAAAAAAAGTTTTTTCTTTTCAGGGGTTCTTTGAGGAAACAAAACAGTTTAAAAAAAAACTTGATAAAACATTAAAAAAAAGAATATGGCAGTAAAAAAATTACATCCTGTAACACTTTTGTATACTTGTAAAAAGAACTAACGAGAGGCAAATAAAACCAAGGTTATTTCAACTAATTTATTTTTACGGCACAACGGTGCACCATAGACCTTTTTTACAAATGCGCCGCCATCTTTAATTTTGTCACTTCCAGTATGGGCGAAAACATTGTTTTGCTGTCACCTTGCCAATAGAAGACATTTAGGATATAAGTGTAACCATCACACATTCTCGTTTTGCCTCCTCTCTATTTTGTTTTACTATTTACAGGTTGAAAAGTTTTGTTATTTTTTCGTCTCCCATACCGGATACACCTAATTAGGTGGCCGGGGACGAGAGTACTACTTAGAAAAGGTCTCTACTTGGGGACAACATTTTCTGGCATTTCTCTAAGAAGTAAAGACTGCACGAGCACAGCTGTGATTGGCACACTCAATGTGTGCTGGCGCACAGGTACCCATAGCTTTTGCTACCAAGAAAAGTTGCCCCCAAGTGTAGTTGATAAAAAACAAATGAATTCAACGGCCAGTAAAACAGTCAAAGTAGCAGTTCTGAAGTACAGAACGCTTGCAGGCCCTATTGAGACTTTAGAAACAAAAAAATAAATGAATAAGCCAAACAGAGTATGATGAAACTTTTCACAAAAGTGGCTTCAGGGGGTGCATTTATCATACTCAAATTTCATGATTGGAGTGTAGGTTACTGGGAAAGAAAACGTGAGAAAAGAAAAACCTGTTATTCTTTCGAGCAGGGAGAAAAACTCTGATCGCAAATCGTACAACATAGGGGTGGAAGCAGGCTATTCCAGGGAGGGGGGGTCAGCCTATTATATGTCTGAGAAACCTCTTCCCCCCCCCCCCTCACCCACCCATTTTCCCGCCCTAAGTTTTTACACATGCAGAATTGAAGGGGGGGTCAGGACATCTGGAACCCCCCTTTCCACTCATTCACACTGGAAGCAGATCCGCGTTCGCAAAGCGGTTGCGAACGCGATTGTATAAAGATCCAGTACAACTGCTCGCGCACTTGATGTCATCGAGTGCGCGTGCAATTGCACTGGATCTTTATACAACCGCGTTCGCAACCGCTTTGCGAACGCGGATCCGCTTCCGGTGTGAATGAGCGGTTAGAATCTGCCACTGGTACCACACGCCGGGATTTCCCGAATCTGCTTTTGAGTGTTCGTCTCGAGGAAGCTTCTGGGTTTTTGTCATAGCTATTTTTGTTCCGTTTGGTACCATCTGTGAGCAGCAAAGTCCACCAGACTAATATCCACCCTGATATCTCCGCTGTCTGAGCTGTGCGTGCAAATTTCGAGTCTAAGGAACGACAGTTCGATCTGGGGGTTGTGCTGTGCTAAAGCACAACGAGATAATTTCCTCAGCAACTGTCTTGTACATCAAAGCAAGTACACACATTTTTGTTTTTGCTGCCTCTATGTTTCTGTGCACAGTGGAAGCGTACAACCACAGCAACACTGATCCCAAGGCGATTCTTTTAATCAGTATGTCGCTGGTGTGGGGGTTAAGTATGTTTGTGACTGCAATAAAAAGCGAGGAACTATTAAGGACCCAAAACATTGGAAGGCGACTACTGCTTCAGAAAAACGACGCATTCGGAGTAACGAGAAAGTAATGCATTCCTTTCGAGCTGAAGTAATCGACTCTTTTCTAATCCCAGTAACAAGTAACATACTCGCTTACTTTTTGAGCGAATAACGTGTGACACTATTGGGTTACTTTTTTTCAGTAATGTGTGCACGTCTGCTTTCGGTGCACCATCATAGAAACATCAGCTGCCTGCGTGCAAGTCTACTAAATGAGCAAACAGACAAATGGGAACATTGGAGCCCTCTGCATTGCACTCTCGCAGGACAACCTGCTGGAACACATGAGGACCCACTCCGGGGAAGCGCCGCGCCGTAAGAAGTACACTTGCGACCACTGTGGCAAGACGTTGAGCGGCATCTCACTGTTCAAGACCCACGTCCAGACACACTTGGGGGAGTGGCCGTTCATCTGCGACTTCTGCAACAAGGGCTTCTCATGTGCGACGGACCTCAAGAAACACCGCCGCTTTCACACGGGAGAAAAACCCTACTGCTGCGCCGAGTGTGGTGCAAGGTATGCAGTGCCTCATTGCCACTTGTGACTTTTAACCCTTCGAGTGCGAGGTTTTTCTTCCCCCGCATGCCAGACAGAAATTTTGATCTTTTTTTTTTTGTGAGCAAAAAATTAATTGATGTCTGCGTGCCTCCGACCTACAACGCATTTCTTGTATTGTACTTTTCGAGACGCGTTACTATGCAGTGGCACCTTGACCTGGCACCCTGAGGTCAGTCTTCTGAGCGGCCTTGCTCAGCCTTTGTTTATTCTCAACTATAACCTTTTTGTTTTCACAGTCGTTCAATACCAATTTTATTAGTAATTTCTAGACCTCAGAGTTTTCCATGAAGTGCAAGGTTGAACAACACAGATTCACCATTATGTAACAACAAAGGAGTATTATAGAGCTTTTCCACAAGGGTGCTGCCATCTTGAATATCATCACTTCCAGTATGGGTGAAAACATAGTTTTTTCGTCACCATGCTGATAGAATACATTTAGGATATAAGCGTAACTGTCACCCATTCTCCTTTTGCCTCCCCTCAGTTTTTTTACTATTTGCAGGTTGAAATGTTTTATTATCTTTTAGTCACCCATACCGGATATGCCTACCAGGTGGCTGAAGGGATCAATGGCAGAGAGGGCTAGCACACAACAGCTTTGAGCACGTGGAGCGAAAGCTCGCACTGCAGAACTCGGGGATCCTGGGTTTGATCCTCGCCCCTGTCCGTTTCGATCTGGACGAGCATCATACAAGCGTGCGGTCGTGTATCACTACTGTGTGGTGCACGTTAAAGACCCCAGGCTGGCAGTTGTACCGCACTGGCTAAATTGCTCATCTACAGCTGGAAAACAAATTGCTCGTTGAGGCAGACTAAGTTCTAGGCTGCATCAACGTACACACAACCCAATTTTTTTTTTTTTTTTTTACCATGTGGCTGGGGATGAGAGTAAACAAATAAGGTCTTTACCGAAACAAGTCGCCTAACAAAAGCGAAATTGTGCCATCAAAAGTGACACTACAAGATAAAACATTGTTTTCATCGCTTGCTCATACGTGCCGCTACACATAATAAAAGAAATAACAGCCCAGTTGGCTTAGCATTCAGCAGTAATGTGATTACCCTGCGAATAGACCCTTTTCAAAACCCCACCAAACAACATCGGCTCTTGCCGTTTCTTGGGAGTCCAATCAAACGGAGCGTTTGATTAGACCCGATTTCTCGCCCATCGCCGACGCAACACTTGTTCTCGATAAAGCTGAGCAAAGTTCACACTGAACTCTGTCGCAGTCCTCATGTCCAATACATGCTCAAAGTAAGTGATCAACTTATTGCAAACTCATATAATTGGCACTGCTGCTACTAGATGGTGCACAGTTCTGAAAAGGCTCTATTGCATCTGCTTTGTTGAGTGCACTTCTTAATGGGTACTAGTTAGTGGTGCAGAACCATTGATGGTACTATCGATACTATAGATAGTGGAAGTCAAATTTGACTATTGATAGTGAAAAAAACTATTGATAGTCAACTATCGTAAGACTCGATACTACTATTGGCAGTATACTATCGATAGTCGACTATCGTAAAACTATCAATAGTTGACTATAATCTCAATAGCATACTGTCAATAGTCGAATATTATGAAATTGTTTATAGTCGATTTTCGAGAAACTATCTATAGCCAACTATCGTAAAGCTATCAATAGTGTTTTATTAGGTGACCAAGAACGTCCTGTGTCTATCCAGGAAACATGTAGCTCTGAGAAAAATGCGACTGCAATTAGGGACTTGCGCATAATTATCGAGGAACTACCTCAAACATATTTAAAACAATAAGGAAATAGTAGAAATCCTCAATATTTTTGCTGTTTTAGATGGCTTTTTGCAGCGTTCCCTCTACTTTTTATAGGCAGAGCTCAATCAGGAACATTAAATCCCTGTCGCCCCTGATAAGTAAACTATGTGTTGCATAAATCTGAAACCTTGCTCGAATATGACGCTAACGGTGGTGATCGAATGTGCAAGTATGGGCACATGACTTCCCCGGATGAAAAGAAAATTGTGTTGTTTTTTCAAACAGGTTGCGAGAAAGAAAGGAAACAATACTGCCTTCCGGATTCGCAAGATTTTTTACTGAAATAATGGCTCACTGCCAGCAATATTGTTACTTGGATGATTGATGACAGGAAAGTTTTGTTTTGTCTTTATTTTTGATCCAGTTAACATTATTTTTCTCAAACTTATTATATTCAAAGAATAGAAAAATTAAAAGCATCAGAAACTAACTACTGTTGGCTCGCTATAAGCATTTTATCTGGAAATGTTCAATTTGAGGTCTCCACAACGAAATCTGTTACATTTATTGATTCAAAGATGCTTATTTATAGATTATGTGATGGCTTCTGTATTTTGAAGCTGTGTTTTTTACCAACAGGTAATTCCTTTCCCAGCCACCGTTTTTAAAATAAGCCAAAATAGAACCGTACAAAAAGTGTCAAATAACTGCTTTTGTCAACAGCTAATTCCCGATTTTTGGCAATTCACTATAATGATAAGAGCAATAATAATAACGTCTTTATTTATTTTCATCGCATGATGAAGGGTAGGCTGGGGAAA
Source organism: Ixodes persulcatus (assembly GCA_013358835.2). Classification (NCBI taxonomy): domain Eukaryota; kingdom Metazoa; phylum Arthropoda; class Arachnida; order Ixodida; family Ixodidae; genus Ixodes; species Ixodes persulcatus. Next base: position 39,823 of record JABSTQ010001603.1, on the reverse strand, counting down.
AAAGCTGTGAAAACAGCTTGACGGGTCCCCGACCTCCTACAGTGGCAGAAACATAACAACTCAAACAAACAAACAAAAGCAAAAAAATAGCTGTTACAAAAACAGCCCTGGCAGAACAGATTGTCACAAAAACTGTTACACTGTGCGGTTATTGTACATAGTAATTTCGAAGCTCATTCATGGAGACCGAGTCCAGTTGAAAGCCACGACTAATAAAGCTGTTAAGTAAATGTGGTAAAGTATATTTTAACATTTGCAGGCCATAGTTAGTTCTATTAGGTACCATCCTCCAATATTCAGCGCGCCGTATAGGGTAGGTTACAACGTTTCTAGTTAACATCGCGAGAGTCGTCGGGAATTGTGAGTTTCGTTTTTGATCTCTTTTAAAGGGGGGGTGCAACGATTTCCGGACTTCGGTCAAAAATTTGTGGAAGTTGACCTCTGACACTTCTGAAGTAGAACAGAAAACCGATTTCGCCTGCGTGTCCTAGTTGTTGCATAAAAAAAAAGATAAATATTGAAATTTCGGGCACCCCTCAACTCACTCCCTAGTCCTCAGGGTCACACCTGGTCGCCCTCCTAGTGACGTCATTCGGAGTGCCGTGTAAGTACCCGTGTGCTATCTCGGAGGACGCTTCCTCTCCCTCTCTCTGCTGACATTAGCGGGCGTCATGCTGCAGCTTAGAGCCGAGCGAGGTCGCATAATCTTCTAGCCGTAGTTCCTTCGGCTGCCACTTCCGGCTGCAGGTGGGGGAAAAAGCTTGTCTTTTGCTTTGCGATTATGCAGCGGAATCGCAACATTTTTAATGAAGGAGATGTTTTCTCTTACCTCCGGGACTCGATAAACAACATAAAAATGACGAGATGCAAATTCTTTTAATCATAAAATTGTTGCACCCCCCCTTTAAAACCAGCAGTCAACCTATAACTGTACAAGTTATGTATGGTTATGGCAGCATAGTTTTTGAACAAACCAGCAGTATGAAAGTCATGTGGGGCATTGCAGATAATTCTAACCATTTTCTTTTGAAGCAGGAATATCTTTTCTAAGTTTCCATCTGTGGTCGTGCCCCAGATAAGGTGGCAATAGCTGAGGTAAGAGTAAAAAAGAGAGTTGTAAATAATCAGCTTGGCGGAAGTTGGTAAGATAGAGCGGTTGCGGTTTGTTATTCCGACAACGCAAGATAATTTAGATATTACATATTGTACATGGTTATTCCAGGACATGTTCTCAGAAAAGATGACTCCAAGTGTCTTAAAGCCGCCAACGATTTCAATGGGCGTTGTGTTTAATATGAGGCTATTAGTGCATGATACAGCCTTATTTTTTGGACGAAAAAGAATGGCTTTCGTTTTATTCGTGTTTATTTGCAATAAATTTGGCTGTGCCCAAGACTCTAGTTTTGATAGCGTTATATTTGCATGGGCTATCAGTAAATTTAGCTCGTCAGTGGAAAAAAATATGCTAGTATCGTCCGCATAAATGACTAGTTTAACCGTTTGATCTATGTTCACTATATCGTTTACATATACAGGGTGTTTCAGAGAACTCAGGCCAAATCGCTCCTGTGAAAACTACTCATCGCAACGAAAAAAGGCTTGTTTCGTTTTGGTCCTGGGCCAGGGGCCCATTTAGGAAAATTATTAAAGTCCGGGATAATCAAGTTGTTAATTATTTTTGCGTAATTAACTTTTCTAATATTGTGTTTAAGGGCATGGTTTCAATTAGAAAATTGTTCAGCATCATCAAAAAACACTAAATCAACAAATTGCAGAACGATAGAAGGTACGCGCAGCATTTTACGGCTTTCTGAAAAGCCGCACAAATTCGACGGGTTTTTAAGTTTCGGTTTGCTTTCGGAGCGCATCTGGGTTCCGGCGGCACCGCGCCCCGTGGAGAGATAGTGCAACCAGCCTCTGCTGCGTCGCGCGATGACAGCGCAGCAGAGGCTGGTTGGACACCCGACGTGATAGTTCTAGTTGCAGATGAATAGCTGTTTAGGTATACTTACTGTTGTCGATGTTTAAGGTAAGAGTTCAGAACCATTAACGGGCCGCCTCGAAAACCATAATGTTCGAGTTTTTGTATGGTCATCAGCAGAAAAAAAAAACTAAATTATGATCCCCAGCAGAGTGCTTATCCTCACCTATCAATGGTCAAAGCTATAAAATGTAATACGTGAAAATTGAATATATTTAACATAAGCATGAAACAAACTTGTGAAAACCCTGATACTAATTGTCTGCAGCAAATGTTTTCCCCAGCTCCAAGAAAAAAGAAAAAAATACTGAATATACTTTGTAGTTTTACAAATGTGGGCATACTAAAGAGTGAAGCATGATTGTTAACCCCATGAATATACAAAATATGTGCGCAGGACAACTAGCAAAATGCCATTTAATGTATGAAAATGCAATGAAAACTTTCAATTTCATGTTTTTTCCAGAACCACGCGTTGTCTGTCCGTACATATCCGTCGTCATATCCTTTTGAGTAGCACTTCCATTTACGTAATGATTGGTAGTTTTCTGAAAGCTGGCTTTCTATGGTATCGATAGTAGACCAAAAGCCAACTATCAATAGTACTATCGATGGTACTATTGATTGCACTATCGATAGTTGTCGACACTATCAATAGTTTTGGAAAAACTATAGCTAGTTTCGATAGTCAATTCTTCTATAATTTTGCATAACTAGTACTAGCGCACTGTGGAGAAGCTATATTTGTTGACAGATGTCACAGTGCATGTCAAATATTTGGATTCAACCCTTTTTTTTATTTTGCCTTCCGTGGGCTCATTAGGTATAGGATGCAGTGACTGGCTCACTGCACGCCTTGCAAAGCAGCAGACCAACAAACTTTATCATAAAAAAGCTTACCTATAATTTCCGAAGTACCTTTATACCGTTCTACTTTAGTACATTTTGGTTCTAAGGTAAAGGAGACGGTGACAGTGATTCAATGTTCTTTTTATGTCATGGACCGAGCATCCTAGTTTTCTTTAGAGTGAAATGGAATAGACGGGAGATTTAAGTACGGAAGAGAAGAGGATCAGAAGCTGAAGGAGAAATAAGAGCACTACAATGATAACTGTGCAGATCAGAAGAGAAGGGAATGGCCAGATGTGTCTTTTGAACGCTTGACCTCTTGCAAGAGTTCCATACCTTTTGAAGGGCTTCGGCTGCGCACACGTGCTCAAGGTGCACGCAACGTTGAAGTTTCGTCGAAGGAAGGAAGCTTGCGCTGGAAGCGAGACTACTGCCTCGCCTTTATCACCTTGTCAGTGACTCTAGCAGCGTTCTGCCTTGCGCAAACCTGCAGGTTCTCACTGAGGAGTGCTCTGTACCGGCACATGCACATCCACACGGGCATCCGTCCCCACAAGTGCCCCTACTGTGACAAGGAATTCATCCAGGTTGGAGGACTCAAGGCCCACCTGTTCCACCATACCGGCCTGAACGGGTTCAAGTGCTCAGTCTGCGACAAGGTGCGCCCCTTCCTGCTTCTTGCTTGCTCTTTTCGTTTGCGGAATCATGTGCAAATTGCCTGTGGTACACACGCTCAGCACTAGTGTGCCACTACGGTAACACACACTAGTGCTGAGCGTGTGTTGCCGACATGCTTTGTCTATTTACATTTTACCTTCAGATAAAAGATTATACCTTAAAGAGACATTGACAGGGCATTTATGGTCGCCAAAGTATTTATTTGTACATGACATATGAAAGCCCAGCTATCCACAACACAATTTGCAGGTCAAAATTTTTTTTTTTTTTTTTTTTCCTCCCGAAATTTGCTGATCGAGAACTGGCCAGTTTGAGTCACGCTCACTCTCTGCTCCTTGGTCACATGTCGTTCAGGCATTTGTACCAAATATACTGTAAGCGACTTAATTTTCGCGGGCTCAAGTTTTCGCGAATCCGGCCAAAGCTGAAAATTTGAAATTATTCGCGGGTTCTAATTTTCGCTGAATCGAGTGTAGCTTCCGTAGCGTTCACATATTGCCTGAATTGTTCGCGGGACGTATTTTTCGCAAATTGTAGGCGATTCGCGAAAATTAGGTCCTCGCGGAAATTTAGTCGTTTACAGTAATCAGAGTCGTGGGTCATCAGAGGCACATACTTAATATTCAAAATATGAAACCCATTTCTCGTAGCTTCTAAAAAGCTGCAAATATGTTGATTGAAAAACAAAAAAAGAAGTTGCATAGAGCACCGGAAGCACATGTACTGCGTAATTTGCAACATAACGTCATGTCGCGGGCTGGATGCCTGGACAAAGCGGACTAAAGGGCGGTCCAAATCAACCCGTAAAACGATTGCCAGGGGAAAGAGGAGTGACGTCAATTGTGACGTCAGCGTGACATTTTCTCGGGCCGGACGAGCCGAAGAGCCCTTCTAAGGGCAGGGCGGTCCACCCTCCTTGCCCTCGCAAACCTAGAGCGAGGTGGGGGGGTGCACTTGTCACCTCTCGGGGACCCTAAAAAACGTCAATGGGAGGCCTAAGAAGCAGTTGCTTTTGTTGTATTCTCTCCATCAAAGCCACTCGAAAGTCCCACAAAGGTATACTTTCTCCCTCTCCCACCCATGAAAACTGATGCATATTTTTTCCTTTCCTGCTCAACCTTCCCGTCGTCATCGTGCTGGCTGTCCCTCTAGTTGGTCCTGACGGTTCCTCGCACATTCCTCCAAAACTAACCTGCAGAAGATAAAAAAAAAAAAATTCTGCTCTTTGCATATTTTTGGGGGGGCGACGTTTTGCAGGCTTTTTTTGGACCGCCCTTGGGCGATGGCGGCAAACGACAGGCGTGGCACCTCTACTTCAGAACTGTCGTTCGCGGCACTGGCGAATCTGTCTAGCTTCGAAAAAGAAGTTGTTTACCGATCAAAACAATTAGGATTGATTTCGCGTGACACACTCGACGACCAAGCTGATTCGCACGAAGACTTCGCCTAGTCATTCTTCTGGCTGAAGACTTCGCTTTGCCTAGTCATTCTTCTGGCTGAAGACATCGCTTGTGTTACGAACACGAGTCGGTAAGAGTTTGAAAAACATGCAGATGTCAAGCACAAGGTGCGTACTTGGTGTTGAATATGCATGCGTACAATTTCTTTACTATAGTCTGTTGCAACTCAAAAAAGTAGGCCGAGGGTAAAACGGGCCGGGGAGGAGGAAGTAGACGAAATGCTGGAGAGAGGAGGAGGTTTCCCCCTCTTCTCCAGCGTTCCGTCTGCTTCTTCCTCTCTGGCCCGTCTTAACCTCGCCCAACCTTCTTGAGTTGCAGCGAATTAAAGGTGCGAATGTGGCCAATGCATGGTGCTGCCCGGCTTTGAGCCCGGGGAGTGCCTTTGCTGCAGAGAAATAGGCAGCAAACTTTCTGATCTACAGTCGACTGGCTGCAATACTGCGAGCGAGGAGTTTCCCCTCGTGTGCTTAAACATTATAATGTTAAAACTATCATACCTCAAGCTCCACGATAGGACGCTGGAGTCGATCACGGGCATTCACTGCTCATTTTCAACTCTTATAAGTACAAAACAACCGATCTTGAAGCGCAGAGCAGCGAGCGGAATGATATAAGTGGAAAACAATCGCACGTCAAACGATGCCCGCAACGCTGTTGCCCAGGCTTAATTCGGCGGCTTAGAGAATTCGAGCGAGGGCAGGACATTGCAGTCTTTCCGTCAACCCAGCCGTTACCACACTGCATCCGCCTGACCCGCAGGTGTTCAACCGCAAGGCCCGGCTGGACATGCACATGATGTACCTGCACCTGAAGGTGAGGCCACACACGTGCGAGGAGTGCGGCAAGGGCTTCACGCGGAGGGAGGACCTTACGCGCCACTCGGTGCTGCACTCTGGCGAGAAACCTTACCAGTGCCCGACATGCGACAAGCGCTTCAGCATCAAGTCCTCACTCAAGTCCCACTTGAAGACGCACACCAAGGAGGAGCCCCGGTCGTGCAACGAGTGCGGCCGCACCTTCATCCGCAAGGACTGCCTCCTGCGGCACATTCGCGTCCGCCACCGCGACCTGCTGGAGTCCGAGGGGTCAGAGCGGGGTTTGATCCTTCGGGCCCTGCTCGCCAAGGAGGATCCGAAGGATCTCCGCTCCTCCGGCGGCTCCACTTCTCCCGGAGCAGAGACACCGGCCTCCGCGGGTGGCAAGGTGCTCTCCGAACAGGTGGGTGCGACCACCGTCTCTGCAGCAACGCGCCGGTCACAGTTCGAAAGTGGGCCAGTGCTCGTAGGCATACAGCGTGTTTCTCGGAACATGGGCCGAATTGTTTCTGCAAAAAGTGTGCATTGCGCAGAAAGAAAGGTGAATGTCATATTTGTCTTTGCCCAAGGGCCTTTTTGGTAAAAGTAAAAATGTGCTATAATTACTTTAATTAGTAATTTTGAGCAATTAACTTTTTAATTAGTAGATTGAAAGGAAAGGTTTCAATTAAAAACTTTCTGGGCATCATCGATCGACCACCGAGTCAGCAAATCTTAGAAATATTTAAGGTAGTCCAGCCAATTTTAGAGTAAGCCAGGGGATTTATGACATGCTATGTTTATCACGAGGACTGCAGCCCTTCGTCTAGTACCAGCGTCGCTTTGGAAGAACCAACATGCTAGAAACTAAAACATGTGACAGCGTACACCTTCGAACAGAAAAGGGTGAAGCTTTTGTTTGTTATCGTGTGAAAGATTTTCTTATACTTGTTTCTCAAACATGAATACCTTATTTAAAAAAAAAAAGTGCAAAAAAAAAAAAAATTATAGGTAACTTTTAGAGCCCATAGGAAGCTCCCGAAAGAGCGCAAGCACTGTGTGAGTAATGGATAGTCACGTGACTGCTAATTGTCACATTTCCACGGGCTCCCTCGGGTGCCAACTACAAATTTGTTTATACATATTAAAACACCTCCGCTGTTCAGTGTCGTGACATCACCGCATGCTTGTGGGTCGAGCGGGCAGTCTGAAGAACAAAGTATGCCGCGCATTTGTTTTGTTTGGCTGTGCGAGCGCTGGAGCGGGCTTCCCGAGCATTCATTTGTCGCCATCAAACTTCTGGCGATCACTTGGGAACAAATTCTACAGTCCAAAGAGTGAACCCCTGCCTGCTGCTGCGTTACGTTTTCACCGTTGCCAGTAGAAACTTTCAGTCTAAGAAAGAAAGGGTGAAAGCAAAAATCAAAAATCCAGTCAATTAAAAAGAATTTATTTTCGCCAAATTATTTGGGTCACTTGTTCAGCAATGTTTGTTGATGTGTTCAGACAATTTTGAGGCAAGTTGGGCAGTGGAAAATAATGCCCGAGTGCCCCTTTAAAGGGGTTAGGACGCGCCAAAAATAAAATATTAGATAACTATAGTACTACTAGAACCGATTGTATGTTTCTGCATTTCTGCAAAATTTGTTTTCAAAATGGCACCATAGTTTTGTGGATAGATTGATTTATATGCGGAACCCTCGGATCCGCCCCATTCAAAAAGACCACCGTGGTTGTTGGGTTGGTGACGTCGCCCGCCTCAAAGTGCAGCATCCCCTTGCATGCACTTGGCTCTCTTGGCGTCTCGAGCTCCAGCTTCCTCGTTTACCTTCTGCGTTTTGAGCATGCGGTCCATCACGATTACATATACGGCATCGCTTGCGTCGTCAAAGTCTTTGACCCTGATCACAGCAGCGATGAGAGTGATTGTTATCGAGAGACGTTGGAAGCTGTTCATTTTGACTGCGAGCCGCTGGCACCATTGGGCACCATGGCGACTATGGTGGACTAACTTGGGCAGTGTTGCTTGGTTGTCAAATGAAAATGATCAAAATTCGTAAATTAATTATTGCAATTACCAGAGCTCTAAAAATCGCGAAACTTTGTGTATATGCTAAGTAGCCTATGAGCTCCCCATTTCGAGAATAATCTACCCATTTAATTTTAAAACCCTAACCCCTTTCAACACCCTTTATTCTTGCCCAGAATGTTCTACTGAAACCCGATTTACGGCAGTCCAGCTACCCAGAAATCATGCTTGCGGCTCAAAATCTGGCTTATTTCTGCATAAAAATTGCTGCCCTAGAATCGTGTCATTTTTGTACTTGTAGGCCATGCAACTGTTAAAGGGTATTCACTTGGGCTAGTTGGTGATACATTTCAGGATTAAAAGCGCTAAAAAACGAGGAGTTTTATAGCACTTTTAATCCGGAAAAGTAAAAGAGTAGAAGAAGACACACACACAGTAGAGCGCTCTACTGTGTGTGTGTCTTCTTTTGCTCGTCCTCGTTTTTTAGCGCTTTTAATCCGGAAAAGGCCATGCAAGGCATATACTCGTTTAAGTTAAACTCGTAAAATCCATGAAACATGTTCTTTATGACCTCTGAGGCACCAAACAATGTGTTTATTAAAAGGAAGCTTTGAGCATGTTTTTTCAGGGAAACCCTCCCGGCAACTCCCATTCCTGTGACATCATAGTACACACGCTGGTCTTTTGTTTTTCTTCCGACATCTTTTTATTGCTAAATGTTTTATCGGCTGAATTCTACGAAAACTGCCATGAAGGACCGTCACAGAGGAGCGTCATGAAGGATTGTCACATCAATTTCCTCGCTAAATTTAGCAGGGAAATGGAAGTCACGTGACCACTTCTTGTGACCTCAAATCATGTCACATTAATTTTTTTGCTAAGTCTTCTTGTACGTGACCATGTCATGTCACACCATGACGTAATGTCAATTTGCCCGCTAAATTTAGCGGGAAAATTGATGTCGTGTGACCACGTCATGTGACCTCAGATCATGCGACGTCAATTTCCCCGCTATATTGGCTCCACGTGACCGTGTCATGTGATGTGCATATGACCACAAGTCACATGGCATCAATTTCTACAAAGTGGTAGTTTCTGCTCCCCAGTCTTTGTCAGCATGATCGAGCTTGTATAACTTTTTTTTTCCTCAGAAAATATGTGACTGTTGCAAGCAAAATTGGGTAGTGCCTGATGCATGTTGCCCCTACCTGGCAGGTCTTCTGCCGTTGTGAATGTAATGTTACAGGGTCCCCCCAAAAATTTTGCAGTGTTTTTTTAATCGCAAAAATAAAATAAGCATTGCCGAACGCTCATTCTCTGTCCAAATGCAGCCAGGAGGTCTGACCCAGATGCCAAAGTTTCGGCACAAACCAATATCTTGTTCAAAAGTGATTTTCTGAAAATTTCAATGGGAAAATGGGGCCCATTTTTGCCCGTTTTCGGTTTCTGGCGCCATAGAGCTCCATGTCTTCGAAAGCTCAGTCAGCCGCCATTTTCCCATTGAGATTTTTAGAAAATTGCTTATAACTTTTGAACAAGATAACGGTTAATACTGAAACTTTGGCATCTGGTTTGGACCTCTAGCGCTACATTTGGGTCAAGGATGAGCATTTGGTGCAGTTTATTTTTGTGGTGAAAACAAACATAAATTTTTTTTTTGGGGGGGGGGGGGCACCTCGTATATTTGCTTGGGTTGAATTGTATGATGCAAAGTTCTTATGTATTCAAATAACAAATTTTTTCCCCTTGACAACGTACGAGCACCCGCCAGAACCTTTCGATGCAATTGAATCGGACGAAAAATCTAATCAACCGAGGCTGAATTAAGGGGATAACACTCCCTGGGAGGGTCAATTTTTGAACCTTTGGCTTAAAATTAATGAAATTTACAGGGTAGGCTGGTGGTCATGCTGTAGGGTGCATAACAAAATTTCCAGGTCTGTCGGTTAAGTGGGAAGGAAATTAGGGCAGCTTCTATCAGCAACACCCTACGTTGTTTAGTTAATCTATCGTCGGAAAACTATCACAATATTCAAGATTTTTATTCGCTAGATATGTAGCAGAATGCCTAGGAGGTGCGCCTATGGAAAGATTTTTGTGAAAAGTAATTGATTTCATTGATTTCTACCCATTTTCTCTTCTGCGAAATTGATCAACCTTTTGGTCTTCTGTGTCTTTCACAAAATGTCAACATTTTTTTATTAAAGGCATCCGTAAAGTGACAAACAAACTTGATAGGTGCATTCCTTATTAAATTTCAGTCAGAAAATGTGAAGAACGAGCCTTCCCTGTATTGCCATTATCAAACGATAGATTGACTAAAATGGAATTTATACCAAAAAGTGGAACGGAGAAAAATGCTGTTCAAAGTGCTTCAAACCCTACCTTTTCTTTAGCTTCGGTGGACAGAAAATAATTTATAAAAAATTAATTATGCAGTCTAAACTAGTGAAAATTTCTGGGAATACTCTCTGGATGTAGATGGATGTAAATATGTAATTTTTCAAAATCAGTGTTTTTTGCAGAATTTTTTTTTCTCTGGGTAGTGTCCCCCCTTAATGCAAGTTTACTATACCGTGAACTCCAAAACGGAATGTCGAGTACAAATAGGAGAGACCGTAGCCCTAAGTACTACACATACTTAATTGACCCACACAATGTGGCTATGCTGGATTCAGCGACGTACAGTGCCATCCACTTATAACAATAATGAGAAAACTCAAAGCTCAATTAGTTATAACCAATTATCGTTGCATCTTGACCAGAAACTGAGTGTTTCTAGTCTAGAAACTCTAGAAACTGATCGTTATAAGCAGTACATCGTTATATCTGATTCATTAATAAGTGGATCGCACTGTAAATGCACAAATTGTTTTTAACTCGGACCTCCCCCCCTCGTAGTCGTAGGCCTTCTTTTGCTCGCAGCTATTCTTTGCCATGGCAGAAGCTACACACCCGGCAGACTAGCGGTCGCTTTCCTGCCCACAGCCACGCGCAGAGAGAAGGTCCAAGAGACGAAAGGGAGGCGGTCGATCAGTTCTGCGAGCGCGCAACCCCCGCCGTGCCGTCGGCTCGGGGACGGACGGGGCGTGACAACAGCGCGCCCGTTTCTAAAGCGCCGGCGTCCCTTTTTCCCAGGCGTTGCGTGAAAGCGTCCGTGAACTGCTGGGGCTTCTAGTGGATAAGGCAACCCTCGAAGAACTCGGCCACCCATACAGTCCCGTGGAGGAGCTCATGGAAGCAATAATCCGCCGGAGCGGCCGCAGCCCGGTCAGCCCAGGAGATTCCGGCTGCGTGGACAGACTGCGTGAGAACTCCAAGCTGCTGTTCACAGTCGTCATCGACGACCACACGGTCAAGACACTGTTCGACAAAAAGACCGTGGACGAAGTCATTCTGCAACTCCTGCGCCTGGCAAAGTCTTGAGTCGCGGACGCACCGCATTGCACAAAAGAGAGGCTGTGGACACGGTCCGAGGCGGGGTTCCTTCTCGTAAGACGGCCCTGTCGCGTCGGTTGTGCGAGGACTGTCCGCAGCCATGTTCGAAGCATGCATATGCACGAAGCACACATGCTTTGAGCATGTGTGAGGCATGCCCACAGACACTTCTGTCATCGTGCCTGCAGTGAATGTGGAGTGCAAGTTCATCTGCTTCTCGCGCGGGGGTTGCGGTGACGTCAGAACGCCGAGCTCCGATTGGCTCGCATTGGAAGAATACGTAGCGGGTTGACCTCGAGGCAGCTAGCATTGAGGTCTACCCGCTATCCTTCCCGTTGGAGCCAATCGGAGCTCGGCGACCTCACGTCACCGTAACCCCCGCTCGGGAAACGGACAGACTTGCTCTCTGCGTACAGTGTCTTGTATGATGTATTAGTGGTGCGCTTGCGGCTTGGGTTTCCTCTTCGGTCGTCGTCTTGCACTTCAGCGGCGCCTGTGCCAGGGAGAGAGAGCGCATTTGAAACGGCTTCCGCTGCAGCGCTCTCTCTCTACGTGGGAAGTGCTCGCGGGAGAGCGGTGTCAATTGTTTATTGGGTATTGGGGTGCAAGACGGGAATGTGAGCATGCTTTTTGTTCTGTGTGTTACGCTAAACTGGAGTAAACTTTTTTAATCGTGAGGTTTCCCGGCTCTTGGAACATTTTTTTATACGAAGAAATAGTTGATTCGGCTCGAAACATGGATAGTGACTTGTATGAACTCTTTCATTGTGGGAGCAGGGCTTAAAGCCTAGGGGGTCTCAGGGGCTCTCGGGCCCCCCACTGATTTTAAAGGATGGTCTGAGACCCTCCTCCACAGCCCCAGCATTAGTGAAATAAAAGTCATATGTTGCAATAAAATAGCTTGTTTTCAGGGATGTAACATTTAATTGGGGATCAGCAATTTGAGGGTTGCAGGTGCAACGTGGGCAAAGTCAGCAATGGGGTTTATTTTATGTGCATCTAATACATCTCGTCGACCCCCCCCCCCCCAAAACTTTCTTGTAGGGACCCCCCTCAACTTACGGGAGACTTTAAGCACTGTGTAGGAGTATGTTTAATTACCTTAATTGATGGGTAATGACATTTTCATTTGCGAGATATTTTGGAAGTGAAAATACTATGAAGGGAGTTTGCATTACAGATTGGTATGACAATTCTGCAGCTATAACTGAGGATGAAAGGGCTAGGGATTACATTACTATATCTCCGATTAGTTTGGATTAAATCAACCAATGATTAATCGATTTTTAAATTTTTTTTTTTTTATCTACACTTATTATTTCTGCACACTAAAGAATTTTTTTAAACCATTTTAAATTTTTGAAGTGTGAACCGATATATGTACCATAATATCCTGATATGCTTCATCCCTGGAAGATAACCCACGCCAATTTTCGGCATGATTCAATATGTTCTTCAAAGACACCGAAGGATAGTCCCCTTCTAGTAATTGCAGGGACCTGACCAATGATGGCCTCGCCAGAAATGGTGTCACTCAACCACGTCGGGAAATAAGCGAACATTGCTGACTGGGAAGGACAGTCGTCCGATTCATCGCCCCTCCTGGCAATCACAAAATCTAAAACTGGTAGCATTTTTTTCAGCTTTTCTTTATCGCGCACTGAAAGTTAACTTACTCCTTATTTTCAACTGATTTGCTTTCGATTTTAGGTTGGCCTCCTCAGGATATTATGGTATGTGTACTGGCCATTCAGCCATAAATGTGCTGCATCTCACCCAATGCATTCTTAAATTTATGCTTTTCTTTTTTCGGTTAAGGTCTGCAATTACTTATTCAGGTGGTTCTCAACCACTGATGGTTCGGGGTCTGGTTGTGGACTGGAAGAACTGATGGAGGACCCCGCCCATGGCAGAAGGAAGGTTGATTATGACAACATGATAATTTGACACAACTCGCACGTACAAGTCAACTAGGAGCATAGTCGACGAAAACTCGCTAACAATAGTCAAAACTAAGGGTGTGCAAATACTAATGATTCTCCGTGTAATTTAATTAGACTTCAGAATCTCTCGTATTTGAGTCCCCGAATAAGGTGAATCGGATATTAGCACTGTTAAAAATTCAATTTATAATGGAATGCTGATCACGTGAAATAATCCTTACAGGCCTGTGTTGAATATAAATGAAGCCTGCATTCGGCATCTTTGACTAACAAACCATTTCGACAGAAAGTGGTTCGTAAGTGAAGCAGTCTTGCTGGTATGCTTGGCGACCCAAAAACTACGCTTTGCCCCTTTGGGTCGAAGGATCTTGCATCACTTGCAGCCAGCCCTATGCACTATGAACCTATTCTCAGTTGTTACGTCCATGATATGAAATTATTTCCAGACTACAAATAACACCCATAATTAAACCTGTCTCGTCTGCTAACTGATGTCGAACGAGGAGCCAGTGCTAAGAGAAGACGTCGCCTGATTCAAACGAATCAGCCATATCCGTTCATTTATCCAGCATGCTGCGCATCCACACATGGGCGAGCAGCTGTTTGAAGTTTGACATCTAAATAAGTGACTAACACATTTTTTTCTTTTGTTGATGCTAGCTTTTTTAAATTTTGCATGTCCTGCAGTAAAATAAACACAAAGGTTGTTTTTTTTTCTCATCTACATGGCTTTTTAACGCAATAGTGTTAAGAATCTCGTGTCGCAGAGAAGCTGGTGGCGCGACGTGAAAATCCTGATTGGTCGATAGGGTCATGACATCACAGCAACATGACTTCACGCGGGAATTTCAAGCAACCCACGACGCTCACGTGAGACGTGACGTCACGCGTGGAATGAAAGTGGTTAAAACACATGAAATGTAATGCGAATTAAAGGTCGCTGCATGTCTAAAATTATTTCACTTTATAAAGTAATTTATTTCTCTTAAAGGAAAATGCAAAAAATTAAGGCGAAGTTCGAACCCACGACCCTTCGGTTGCAAGCCAGACACGCTACTACCTAGACCACACAAGGCACGCTTGCACGGCGAATGAGAAGGCGATGCGAACGGGGCCCAATAACGCTATTTCGTTCTACTCTTAAAGGCAAAACTTAAGCATCCTTCAAGTTCTTTGTTTAGTTATGTGAAAATTGTGAACACATTTTTTGGTATTCAGTATTTGGATTCGACATGTGACTTTTTGGCCTTTATTCAGCATTATTCGGTTCGATTCAAGTTGAAATTTCACTGTTTGCACACTTCTAGTAAAGAATGGGCCGAAATCACTAATGCTGCCATGCTACGCTGATTCTCAAAGAAATGCGTTAGCATTTTGCGTAGCGGTTATATATAACAAAGCGCAGTGAATGCAGCCTCTTGGCACTTTTCTACGGGGTGAACATTTCCACGGGGTGAACGCCCCTCTTCTCCCTGGTGCAAGCAGATCGGGTCACTTAGCGTCTGCATAAAGGCTGTGCGTGCGATGCGTGGAAAACGAAAGAGGCATTTCGTTGTTGGGCGCACATGTTGTGCATACAGAAGCGACGACACCATGCACTTACGACCCGGTGAGACGGTAGGACGACTGCGTGCCAAGAACGGTGTGGCAGGCTGAAGAGCAGAACCGTGGCCCGTGTGCCCACACAGGTCTCCAAAGCCGGCGGCGGGAGTTTCCGAGGGCGTCCAAAGCACGCACCTACACCTTGGCAGCTTATTTCAAGAGGCTAGATGATAGGACGCATAGCAACGGCGGCCACACAGGATTGGCTGGTTTTAGAGAGCGACGGCATGACATAACACCAAGCAACCGAGGTGCAGTGGGAGACAGCGGGGCTTGGGCGTACTTGGGCCGCCGCAAAGCGGAGTGTATGCATCTGGGCCAAGGTGGGTTAATATTTTTTATGAGCCACCCGCAGACTGTCGCCACGAAGCTGCGTGAACTGGTGGGGGGTGGAGGGTTCACACATGCCCCAGTGATATATTTGCCTAATCTTGCTGCACGGTGCCATAATTGACGAAGGGGGAGGTTGCCGCAATCTTCGGTTGCTAAGTGTCACGTCGCGGTGTTGCTGCCTGTAACCAGCCGATCCAGTGCAGCCTCCATTGCTGTGCGCCCTATCGCCTAGCCTGTTGAAATTCGCATCCCACCCCTTCTATCAGCGCTTGCAGGTGTTCTGTAGCCATTTTCTACAGCCAGCAGGGCTGTGGCACCATCTTATGGCGACTGTTGCAAATTTTAGATGTGTGCACTCCAAACCAGTCCAAGGTTGGCACATGTACCAGGGCACTAATGCCGACACATTACAATATGATCAAATATATTAGATTCACCCAGATGTCTAAAATTGTAAAAGGCAAAAAGATTCTTTTATATATTGCGGCATGCCGAGTCACCCTAGTTAAAAGTGCATTTGTCATTCTTGATGGCCACATCATCGTCCCAACTTCCAGCGGGGTCAGCCACTTGCTTCCAATTAAGCTGTGGCACTCGCAATATGCCGCTCGTGTCAAGCTTCACCACTTTGCACCGGCATGCTTGGTGGAGCGGGTGAAGTGACGGGACATTTCTACCAACTTGATGGGGTTAGAAAGTTTTTCCTACTATGTATTATAGGTCACCTCCTAAATAAATAACAACCAGTGCTGAAAGGAAACTGTCAACCTACCTAGATTCTGATAAATATGGTAGTTATTACTAATCTGAAATAAATTCGTGCTATTGTAGTGTACGTACAAAAGAAACCTCATGCAAGAGTTATGTTTCTTCTGTGTAAGTCAAGAAAAGAAAAATTTTGAGGACACCTAAGCACTTCCTTTGAGTTGTGAATGCGAAAGCATGAATGTCATTCTTCCCCTCCCTTAGTTTGTCTGCGGCGTACTGGCGTGGACGGCCACGTCTCGCTACTGTGGAAGTAGCGGCCGACAGCCGAGTGCGCACTCTTGCGACGTGGCCATGCCAAGCTCTGCCGTGCAGCCTCTCCGAAGTTCGCTCGAGCGGGCTGTGCAATCAGGCTTGCACCTCTTACTGCGTGCGCCTTCGCTGCCAGGAAGAGGGCTTCTGTGGTGGCGTTTTTTGGAACTACGCCGCGCGAGAGCCAATGGGAGCCTCGTTCCTCGATGACGTGCGCCAGCCAATGCGAGCCTATCCATCAGATAGCGGCTTCACTTTGCTCCATTGAGACAGGGGAGTTTAGGTGCCGTTTGGCGCGGCTTCAAAGCTGATGACTTCAGTTTGCACCATGGGACAGTTAATACTTTTGCATTAAAAGGTTTTGCCTGATGGGCGAGGGCTCTGTTGAGCCCCAAATTGAGCCTCAGCTGCTTCGCTCGCTTCCACATTCCTCCCGCATTTACAGCCAATAGAATGTCGGGCTTCACCCACTTCGTTGGAATCTTCATCTTGCGGAGAGACCAGCAGAGGTAGGTATGGGGCGGGAGTGTGGTGCTGGAACGAGTCTTCGAATGGGGTATGAACTTTTTCCGTACCTCGGGAAAAAGTTGCTTTTTGAGGGATGGACAAATATGTTATTTTAAGTACTTGGCATATGGCTAATTGTGATACGTCAAAATGTAACCGCTAAGTTGTAAAAAAAAAAGAAAAAGTTTACATTATTGTTTGGAAAAGGTTTGCCAAATTAAAACATTAACTTAAAATTTGTGGAAAAAATTAGAATAAAAAGAAAGTGAGGAAGGGCGAGACAAGAGCGCGCAGGGAGGTCGGAATGCTGAGCTCTGGTTACAAGGATTAATGAGTAAACTTAAATCTAGCAGCTGTCTCCACTGCACTCACTGAACGTGCAATGCAGGTGTAGTGCATACAAAGGCAGCTAGCTTTAGGTCTATGCAGCATCATTTAAAACAAAGCTCGGAGTTCTGATGTCCCCACATGCTCTCATCTCCTCCTCTTCCTCACTTTCTCGGCGCATAAACACCTGGCTATGTTAAATCATGTTACAATTTTTTTTTTAAATCCTAAATATAAAAACTGTCTTGTTGGCACCACTATTGCTTCCACCGGTTGGAGAACTCTAGCAAATGCTGTTGGTTACTGTTCGGGGGGGTTTATTGGCAAGTTCGCTTTCATGGCGTCGTGCCACTTTGAATAGTGGGGAGGTGCATGTCCTCCCCACTATTCAATATTAAAACGTTCCTGTAGGAGCCAAATCAAATAATGCAACGTCATCCACAGTCCTCAATGCTGCTATCAAAAAAAACAAGCAGCAAAAGCAGCTACAATGTGTGATTAAAGCTATCTTTGTAGTGGCCCCTAATGTCAGCAAGACACAATGTTTGACAAGTGCTACCGTCGCAAGATTTATGACGCCTCACCAGCTTGGGAGAATGAATGAATTTGGGGTTTTCTGGCAGCTTGGGAGAAAGCGCCAAACAAAATTGAAGCTGTAGATCTTCGGCTATCCACAAGATGGTGCAACGTGTTTCTGCATGCCAAATTCCAACTTTGGTGGAGCTTGGAATTTGTCGATCACGGGTAATTGACGACCAATGGGCATTGCACGGAAAGAGTTAGTAAGCGTCCTGTACTGCCTGTGCATCAAAAGCGGTCCGGAAGGCGTCGCAGAAGCCGGTCGGATGTTGTCACTGTCGGATGTTGCAACCTTGGCAGTTGGTCATGTGCCGCCATTGTTGCAGCGTTCTGACTCCCGGCTTTTCCAAGCTTACGTGGACTGTCGAGCTGAAGAGCAGCCTGAAACGCTGCCGCATGCACTTTCACTGCTGTGCCACTGCTTGTGTTGCGGCAGGCGATAACATGACACTTTTATGGCGTCGTCGGTCGGAAATCGAGGGACATTTGAGGACACTGTTGGGGACGCATTCCAGACAACTTGGCGAGAGTAATGGTTCAACTTGTTTGACTGCTCGATTGGGGTCGCATGGTTCACCTCTGGCAAGTTATGCCAGAGGTGAACCACCCTACGCAGATTGTAAGCATTAAAAAATTTTATTTTGCAATATTAAAATTTAGAAAAAACTTTCAGCCTTTCCACTCTGGTGAAGAAGGAATACCAGCGTAGCTGTACTATGGTCAGACAACCTCAAACACAACTTCTTGGACGACCTCAAAGACGCCGCCTAAGGACGACGTCTAGGATGACCTCGAGCACAACCTCTAGGACGACCTCAAGGACAACTTCAAAGATGACCTCGAGCACAACCTCTCGGGCGACCTCAAGGACGATGTTTAGGACGACCTCAAGGACGACTTCTAGGACAACGCCTAGAGAAATTCAGCCTTTCCACTCTGGTGAAAACCAGAGTGGAAAGGCTGGAAAGGTTGTCGCTATCTATGAGCAAGGCCAGCAAGCAGATTGTCTGGTTGCCGCCGTCACTCATAGATGGCGGTAGCTGTCCAGAGTTGTGTCTACATCTCTTTGCGGGGGACTCGATCCCGGGGAAACTAGCCCTTAACAGCTCCGCTGTAAAAAATGGTGAAACTTGCTGTGCCTATTTTAAATAATAAATGAAGATTTCACAATAAGAATAACCTCACATCATTTTTGTGTTGCGAGAACTTTGACAAACTATAAGCACGAGGCTGTCATTGTGAACGGCACTGCACAAAGGCACGGCACCTATGACCAAAGTATGGGGCTCATGCCCGAACCGTATAGTAGCAAGATAAATAGTAGCAAACTTTCATATCTGGAATGAAGGACAGTGCACAATCGGGGAACTTCCAAATCTTTTAGTTCAGACGGTATGAAAATGTTATACAAGGAAAATATGAATTATCTACTATGCTGGATGAGCGCTGAACCTCTAATTTGCCAGAAAAAACTGAGGGGAGAGACACACCAATACAATATAGAAGGAGTATGACAGTGCCCTAGAGGCATCAAAACACATTCTAGGTAAGGCACATCCAAGCACTCTGGTGGCATGTGTTCAGTATTTACAAATGGGAAGCACAATATCCAGAAGCGAAGCACTGAAAATGCGTCACCTCAGTCGCGGTGTTTGTGAAAAATGAAATGCATCGTGACTGCACTTACGTGCAACAAAAAAAAAAAAAAAAAAATGTCTACTTTCCAACAGAAAGCTTTGCTTGGTGCTGCCTTATAAATTCAGCAGAATGGAAAAACTGACAATAATTGTGGATATTCTCACACATAATCGAGACACCTCATGCAAGAAAACGGACAAGACTACTGCGACCTCTATTGCCACAAACACTTAAGAAGGACGTTGGCGGAATGTACAATTTGCATGCATAGAAGATTCATTACGCAAGATGAAATATTTTTTTAAATCTTTCCTTTAGGTTTTTTTTTAAATTTGTACCTCTGTTCATTGTTCTGCACAAATGATATAATAGCAAACTAGTCTAAATACAATCGCTCAAGGTGGTGCAATGTTCACAATTCCCAAGCACATTAATGGTGTCCTAGCACCCAGACTGATAAGCACACAATGTGAGGCTCTTTGACTGCTTGTTTAATACTTCCTCAAAATTCTTGTAAAATTTAACAGCCAAGTGGTTGAAAAGTGACAAAATATCTCGAGGCACTACTCACATGCTCATTTGGTGTTGAGAACTTTAAAGCCAGAATGTCCAGCTTCCGCGTCGACAGTTCTTAACGAATTCAGATCAGGTCTACAGCTCCTGCCTTGCTGCGAGACGACAGTAACGGGGGCCACCCTAGCTTGCATACACAAGTGGTTCCCTAAGGCACCATGTGACTTTTTCCACTCAAATGCATCAACGACACAACCCCTTACCATCCATTTCCAGGGCCGTTGAAAACCGACTGTTCTACGCCCGACCTTGTTCACAGTTTTCACAGAGCCTCCTTGTTTTCCTTAACAGACAAAGATGATCCGGGTAAAAAAAAGTGGAACACGAATGAATGCACCAAGACGTTGCAACTGCTCCTTCAAAATTCGCCGTGGCATAAACGGGCTTTCAACCAAAGCAACTTGAGGGAATACAAAAGCTAACTGGGCCCTACATCTCTAAAGTGCCGTCCGTACAGCAAATGCTGTCACGACAAAAAAAAAGCATCCGCTTCTATAAAAAAAAAAGAAAAAAAGAAAAACCCCGTAAAAGCTGAGGCGACCGCGCCCGTTTTGAACTTGGACCTTGACCACACGGACAACACAGCTTGCTTTCTCGCCGTTACCTCTTCCACTTTCTTTTTTTCGGGAGATTGGGAACCGACGACAACGGCGGATGCCTCAAAGACAGTCAGCAGAGCCCGTGTGGCCGTCCAGACCCATGTGATGAGTACGCTTTAAGCCTCTGTCCCTGGATGCAAGCGGAGAGAAGCTTTCGCCCCGGCAAAACAAATGTGGAGAAGCGGACTGGAACTGAACGAAGACTTCCACTTCCGGCACGGCAAATGCCGCGGCTGCAGAAAAAGGCATCCCGTTTGGACGGCCGTTAACACGAGCAACCCGTGGCCCCTTTCTTCACCTTCTTAAAATCATTCCTGCCACTGCCAGCATCGCGGACACCAACACTGTTGGACAGTTTTGAAAATGCGAGCCGACAAGGAGCACCGAAAGGAAGACTATCTAATGAGACGCGCAAATCCGCGAAAGAAGATAGAAACGATGCATTGGCAATTACAGAAGTGGAAACGCCACTCGCTGACAATGAGGCGGGTCGACGCAGCTCGGCCTCGTCTCCGCGAGCCGTGGCCTTTCCGCCGCTCCGGCGCAACGCGTCTGTTCCTCTCCCAGACTCCGTGCACGACTTGGGCGGAGCGGGAAAGGACAACCAGGTGCGGGACCTAGGACTTTGCGAGACGCAACACGTGCAGAATGACTTCGTCCACGGTCTGGTTGTTGAGCAAGGTCTTGACGGCGTTGTCGTCGATGACGACCGTGAACAGGAGCTTGGAGTTTTCGCGGAGCCGGTCCATGTAGCCGTAGTCGTCCGGGCTGGCCGGACTGTGGCCGCACCGGCGGATTACCGCCTCCAGCAGCTCGTCCACCGGCTTGTCCGGGTAGCCAAATCCCTTGAGCGTGGGCTCGTCCACCAGGAGACCCAGCAGTTCACGGATGCTCTCGCACAGTGCCTGGAGGAAAAAGACGGGGCACTGCTTATGGACACGCCAACATTAGCTGGGGTCGGCAAAAAGGCCCGCCAGGTAAGTGCAGGCGCTCAACCTGTAACAAATAAACTCGTTACGGTAGAACCTCGTCAATACACTTTTCGGGCGACTGTGGGAAAAAGATGTACGATCTGGGAAGACATAACAACCGACTACACTTGCACAACCTACAAAAGAAACGGGAAGCAACTACCACGCGGCCATTTTATTGTCGTGAACTTTACTGTCGAGACCGGTTATAACGAAGTCAACGGGAATCGGAAATGACTGCGCTATATCAGCTATTTCTTTATAACTGACTTCGGTTAACGAAGTGCAAAAGGGAATGGGAAATCGTGACCGCTTTGCTGTAGCCGCTATTTTGTTATAAACGACTTCGTTATAACCGGTCTCGCCAGTACTATTTTCTTCAAATAGAGGCAGACATTTTTTATAAACTGTTCTTTAAAACTTGGGGCCTATCAATAATCAGTGTGCAATAATGGCAACCTATTGGGTTGAGCAAAATTTCCGATTCCTTCGAGCTAAAGCAGACTCCTAGCACGCCAGTGAAAAGCGGGTAAGTTGGACGCATGTGCGGCGTACAGATCAAATTACCAATTCCAAACACAATGTGAAATGAAACTAGCAGAACCAAGGAAACCATGGCAAAACAGGAGCGTGTGTGTGTGCATAGTGAAGAGATGGCAAGGTAAACAAGTGAATGCGAACGCCTGGGTCCCTTTCAAGCCTAGTCCAAGGCCACGTCTGCTAGGGTAAGAACGAGAGGAAGCACTGTTCAGAGGCAGAACAAAAGGAGGGCGGCCGAGAGGAGATGCTAGGATTACACAAGCAAATGCAACAAACAGGAAATCAATGGACATGTGCTTATGAAAATTCGACAAAACAGAAAAAAGTGTAAACCGAGAATGTAGCAATGAGGTTCTACTGCAATAGAAAAGCATTTCATACATTACAATGATGTGACTGAGCCCAGTTGTCACAAAACTGTTTGTAACAAAAAATATTCTTATTTCCCTTGTTGAAACAAACATGGTTACATTTTACTGGGGCTAAATAAATAAGTTTACTATTGCTTTGGTTAAGGTCTTCCCCATTCAAACGCCAAAGTTTCTGTTTCATAACTTGTGCGTAACTTGCTTTGCCCGAATATACACATTACTGTAGAAGTGAGAAATCACGCGTTTGGGCAAACGATAAGTCACAAAAACCGATACTGCCAGCACAGCCCCACCTGGATGACAGCGCTAATATTTTAATGAGAAGCGTTAAGGGGAGACTTGAATCTTTCAAGCCAAAAAATCTATAAAAAAAACATTTTTTTTTTTTTTTAATGGTGATCTTGAAATTTACAGCCATTTTTCTTTTGATCTGTCAAGTTTCTTATTTGGAAGATTAACATTTGAGCCATAATATGACTTTATAATATCTACTATATGGGCTGAAATCACACTGAAGCTGATGCTAAAACAACACTTTCTCAAAACACAAATTTTGGATTCCTTACAAATTTTCAGGAGGGATATCTCACCATCTAGCGTAGAAGACAGAAAGACAACTTTTTAGCACCATGTAGCTAAATGTGCAAAGCATGCCATGTTGGAGGAAGATTTTTCATATAGGCATAGAAAATTTTTAACTGAAATAATGTTTTATTGCTTGGTAGCCACATATTGAGCAATGAACTTGAATGTGTTGTGAAGTCACTAATAACGATTCAATCCAAAAAGTACTTTCAACATTGCATCCTTTATAATTTGTAGTATCTGACCATATGTTAAAACTTTCTTTTTTTAAAAATGATTTTTTTTTCTATTGTTTCTGGACACAAAGTTTGTTTAATTAAAATTATCCTGAGAAATACCCTACTAATTAAAAAAAATGAGATATTTGAAATCAGCTCAAAAGCCTGAACAAGTTTGCGCTGTTTCATTGGGCTTGGCCAAAATAATAATAATAAAAAAGCCTCAGGACCAATGTACCCACTTAAGGGACCCTGCAATCCTATTTAAGCGTCTACCTTTCTTTCTTACGGTTTGCACATCTCTTGTGGTTCGGGCAACCCAGCAGGCACGGAGAGAGTAACTCAATAATCGGACAATGCGGAAACCTCCTTTTGCAGGGGCACCCCGTGGTGTCGAATGCATGCGGCATGTGACAAAATCGTGACAATATTGGTCCCGGTCGGCCGAGAAGAGGGCTGCCCCGTTCCCGGGCAGCTCTCTCTCCTGGGTCCTCACCTCCTTTCCCACATTCCTCAGTCACCGCTGGTCCGCGGGCGCGGGAAAAGGGGGGACAGACGATCGAGGACGTCATGAAGGAGGGTTATTTTTTTGCTTGTTTTTGTAATTTTAATATGCCTATACCTTTTAAAATAAAGCGAATTGCGAGAAAAGAAAAAGTTGACTATAGTCCGTTGCAACCTAAGAACGAAGGGCGAGGGTAAGACGGGCCGGGGAGGAGGAAGCAGACGGAATGCTAAAGAGAGAAGGAGGTTTCCCCCTCTCTTCTCCAGCGTTCCGTCTGCTTCTTCCTCCCCAGCCCGTCTTACCCTCGCCCTTCGTTCTTAGGTTGCAACAGGACTATAAGTTACAGTAGACTCCCTTTAAGACGAACACCAAAGGACCCTGAAAATTTGTTCGACTTATCAGATGTTCGCCTTAACAGAAGTGCCCTAATTATCATGCTGGGCATGTCTAAATTGCTGTTGACCAATAAACACAGAATGAAAAGGCCTACAATGAAGAAATACTTAAAAAGGGACATTTATTTGGCTTACCATGCCAAAAGAAGAAAAAAAATAATGTTTCACACACCACTGGTGGGGGAACAGATCCATTCGGTGATTTTTGACTGCCTCCTCCTCTGTGCAAATCGGTGTCTAGCGATGAAAGGGGACATGTGGCCCATGTTCCTGAGAAAACATGGGCCACATGTCATAATTGAATCCTAATCACTGTCATCACGTCCATCAGACTCCTTGTCCGACGCCTCCTCCCAAAGGCAGTAGTCTTCAGTGCCGTCGAGTGCATTTGAAATCCCGCACTTCTTGAAAGAGCGAGCGACGAGCGTGCGCCGAGGCAGGGAAAACCTGGCGCAGCGCATAAAGCGAGTAACCCAATGTCGGCTCGCCGAAGTTCTCATGCAGCAGCTCGATGTTTACGGCGAGGTGCCGTTCACGCTGCTCCTTTACCAAGTTACAGCGAGGTGCCGTTCACGTTGCTCTTTTACGATGTCGCCGAGACTTGCCTCGACATCGGCGAACACGGCATTCTTTGGGCACCTAAAGCTTCTTCTCGTTCCGTTGCACGCGAACAGAGCTTGCTTTTGTCGTCTCCATCCGCAAATGCTGCCCTCATTTACGGCGAATTGTCATCCGGCAGCACTGTTACCGATGTCTTCCGCAATCAAAAGAACTTTTCTTTTGTAGGCGACCGATGACTGTTTTCGCGCCGACGCCATTGCCGAGCCCGACTGTGTACGAAGGGTGGCGCCTCGGACATTGCGATTTTAATGATGATGATAGCTGTTTTGAGCGGCATATTGCTTCGAAACCGAAACTATGTCAAACAGCGTTAGATCGCGCCTCATTGAAGCTGAAAATTTGAAAAAAAAAGCCTCGTATTATATGCGGGTTTTTACGGTACATCTGACATACACCTCAACCGGCGCAATGCGCGGCGTCGCCGTCGGTGCAGTGCCATCGCGAAGGGAACCTATGAAAGGTAGAGTTAACCAAAATGCGCGCGCAAAGCAATTCGTGTTAATTTTTTTTTTTTTTTTGCATTGCGTCTATGGGAAACCAACCAAATCTTCTTGCTTTGTTCGGCATATCCGAGAATTCCGCTTAAGCGAGTTCGCCTTAACGAGAGTATACTGTACTACATTCAGTGCGCTCAGTTACTACGTTCAGTGCGCTCACTCTCTTCTCCGTGGTCACGGGCCATTCTCTAAGGTTTAGACGCAACCACCAAATTTAATCAAAGTTGAGGGTCATTGAAGGCACATACGCTAATCTTAAAAATAGAAAAAAAAAATATGAAACCCATTTTTTTGTGGCTTCTAAAAAGCTGCAAATACGTTGATTGAAAAAAAAAAAAAAAGTTGCACAGACAAGAAGAAGCATTTTGTGCGTTCACTGCCTAATTCTCAACATGGCGTCGTATCGCGTATCGTGGGACTCGTGCGCTGGACAGCGATGGCGGCGAATACTTATTTCTTTGAAAAAGAAATTTCGGACCAATCAATACAATTAGGATTCATTCCGTACGACACGCCCGACCACCAAGCTGATTTGCACAAAAACGTCACCGAGTCGTTACCCCTTCTCGTGGCTAAAGACATCGCTCGTCTCAATTACTTGTGCATGTTAATTTTTAGTAATGCACTTCGAAATGCAACTAAAACTGTTTAAACTGCGATGCGTTAGGAATGTTGGTAAAATTGGTGTGAAAAACAATGCTGCGGAGCCGAAAAAGTAGGGTTTCCGCTGCGGAGCGGAAACCCTACTGGATTCCCACAGTTGCCCGACGAAAATGAAAACTCTTCCAAAAAACAATTTGTTTGCAGATTTGTTCACTTTGGCGCAGTTTAGTGTAATTTTTCCCTTTGGGTGCAGCAAGGCAAAGCAAGTGGAAATTTATCAAAATGGCACAAATGGCGCAACTGGACCACCCCTGACTGTATCATAATATTGTAAGAGCAATTGGGGGCCAAACAATGCTAGATAAAAGTGGGACGATCGGTTCATCTGATTTACCAACACAGCCCCATGAGTGCAGCCCACTGTAAAAAGGGCGCCCAAGGTGGACAGTCCTGCACCGGTGGCTATAACTTTGCAAAACTCACTTATGAGTGCACTCACTCACCTCACATGTGAAATGAGAGCGAGTAAGTTTGTAAGCCTCAAAAGCTTACGAGTTTGAGGTTGAGTGAGGGGAGCGAACGAATAAAGGACGTGTTTTGTGAGGGGCATGAGTTTGGCGAGTTCATGGGTTTTGCAAGCTCATAAGTTTGGAGAGTTAACAAATTTGGTGAGTTCATGAGTTTGGTGAGTTCATGAGTTTGGTGTGTTTGTGACTGGTGTATTTGCGAGTCTGACGAGTGTACGGTGTTTATAGAGTCGCCGACGGGCCGACGCTCGCGAGCTCCAAAGTCCAAAGCGACCGAGAACCACCGTTCGCGCGCAGCCCAAGATATAAACATCCGTTCCCCCGCTTCGTGCGTAACCTGAGCGCCCCGTACCAGAGGTGTCTTTCTTTTATTTCGTTTCACCTATAATAAACGAGAAGTCTTCAGCCTGACTCTGGCACGAAAGGTTGTCTGAGTGTTCTCTTCACCAAAGAACGTAAAACGAAACATACGGGTTTGGTGAGTGAGGAATTGAAGGAGAGTTCAGTTGTGAGGGTGAGTAAGTTTTGAGTCTTTTTCTAATCATGAAGGTTGAGGGTGAGGGAAAGGATATTTTATTATGAGCTGGTTGGGAGTGTTCAACCTAAAATATCGGCCTCTGCCAGTGGCTGAACTATTCAATCTGGCACACGGCAGCATAGGCAAATGGATGGTGCCCATGCAGGCATGCCGCTTTCGACACGTTACAGCAGCGAAGGTGCTTGCACCCACCTGTTCGGAGAGCACCCTGGCCACCGGCCCCGGCTGTGCGCCAGGCGCTGCCCCAGCTGTCCCCGCCCCGCCTGTAGTGGTGAGCAAACCCGGTCCCGGAGGAGCGAAGCGGTCATCCTCTTCGTCCAGCAGGATCCGGTCCAGGAGGTCCCGGTGGCGCTTCCGCATGTGCCGCATCAGGCAGTCTTTGCGGATGAAGGCCCGCCCGCACTCGTGGCACGACCGGGGCTCCTCCTTGGTGTGCGTCACCATGTGGATCTTGAGCGAGGGCTTGATGGCGAAGCGCTTGTGGCACGTCGGGCACTGGTACGGCTTCTCTCCCGTGTGCAGCACCGAGTGACGCGTCAGGTCTTCCCGACGCGTGAAGCCCTTGCCGCACTCGCCGCACACGTGCGGCTTAAGCTTCAGGTGCAGGTACTTCATGTGCAGGTCCAGTCGGGCCTTGCGGTTGAACACCTGCGGAGGGGGCGGATGGTCACAAAAGTATGCATCACGGCACAATGCGCAAAAAAAAAGTGTCTCGGAGAGGCTGAAATCCAATACCGTATAAACTCGTGTAAGGGCCGCACTATTTTTTCCCGATTTGAGGGCAAATTTTCGACGTGCGGCCCATACACGGATTAAAAAAACGTTCAGCCTTTCCACTCTCGTGAAGAAGGAAGACCAGCGGAGCTGTACTCGATACACAGCCGCAACGCGCACGCGCCCGATTCCCGCTTCTTTTTGTCCGACACGCCGTTGATCATGGACACGTCTCCGGCGTACCACAGTCGGTCGCACACGGCGCACGTGACGCCAAACGGGTTCTCCATGAACTCCCTCCGGAACCTCGGCCATCGCACCCGGGGCCAGCCGGACCTCGCGCTTGCGCTTGGCCTCCGCGGCACTGATCGTCGTCTGTGGCGTTAGCCCGCCACTGCCCTTTACATCGCTGGTTCTGTTCTCGGCGGCGGCTTTCCAGGTGAGCAAAGTGCTCTTTGGCAAGGGAATTTGAAGCGCTGGACGCAGTGAAAGTCGAGGCAACAGGGGCTTTGCGGCGGTTGCGGACCCATTCGCGCTGCTGCGCACGTCGCCGCTCCTTCCGTAGCCTGTCTCCTTTCCCCGAAAGGGCGCGCGGCCGACCCATTGCGAGTCCAAACCGAAACTAATAAGAGCATAGGAGCGTAGGAAACAGCACGCAAAACAGACGAGGACGAAGAAACAAACGTGACGAGCGCTGCGCTCGTTACGTGTGCTTCTTCTTCGTCGTCGTCTGTTTTTCGCGCTGTTTCCTACGATGAATTCTCACCAACGCGCCCAACTATCAATTCTTCTATGATAGCTGGAAAGGTTGTCCGCCATCTACGAGCGACGGCGGAAACCAGACTGGTTGTGTGCTTGCCGCCGTCGCTTATAGATGGCGATAGCTGTCCAGGTAGGTTTGTCTCGACATACCGGACACGATCCTGGGGAATCTAGCCCTTAACAGCTCCGCTGTAAAAAAAAAATCTATATCCACATTCTGAAATGAATGTACATGAGCACAGCTCGGCTGCACTGGTCGGAAACGCCTTCACTCCGGAATCTGGACTCAATCGTCAGTCGAATTTAATTAGCTTACACACTGCGCAATACGCCTTTGTTTGTTTGTTTTTTTTTGCCGTACTTGATAGCATGCGTGGCAACTTTCGACTTGAATCTCGTAAGAATCCTTCTAATGGCCGTCCCTCCTAGCACCCCTTTCCGCGGCCTCCCAAGTCTCTGGGCAGGCGGGCCCTGTCGGCTAAGAGCCACGGCTTGAGCGTTGCCCGGAAGGGGCCGCGGCCTTCGGCTAAGAGCTACGGCCTGAGCGTCATCCGGAAAAGTGGGACACGTGAAGTGGTGCACATGATCGACCGAGGTTGAAGCTATAAAAGGCGCGCTCCGGACTGACGAGGGGAGACGGGCAGACGGACGGACCGGCGAGCGACCCTGGACGACGACGACGGCCCCGGGGCGCGGTGTGGGCGACTACTGCTGGGACTTGGAGCAGCTGCAGCAGCAGCGGACTTCTCCCCGGCCTCACCCCCGATCTAGAAACCCCCAGGCAATAAGTGAGTCAATAAACATCTTTGCCGAGAGCGAAGTATTGCCGTGTCATCATTCATTTGGGAACGGGGTCTGAGAGAATCGAAGCTAGAAGCCCACACCGTACGACTGTTGAAGTGGTACTTGCCCATAGCTCTCAGATTGTGTGAAAAGGCAGACAAATCACGACGCTTTGGCACGAATCGAAGAACAAAAGGAAACCTCCCCAGAGCATACAGTGGCATTCGGAAACCTGAGTGCACGCGCGAGCCGAGCCCGCTGAATCCCCATTCCTTGCGCTTGCCACGGAACCTGACATATCCTTTATCTTTTCTCAATGCCTTGCCGCAACATTAATGCATCTTGACAGTGCGGCCGACCGCGATCGAGGTCGACAGCCATTATGCCATACGGTGATACGGATGAGTGGAGAGCAAATATCGGGGATGCGGACACGTGCCGCTACGTGTTCAGGCGGTGGCTAACGCCACCTAGCGATATATATTCATAGAAACGTGGCATTACAGTCGGCGCGCCTCAAAAACAAGGGGGTGCGGCGCATACGCAAATAATTTGTTTTTGTTTTTTTGCAATACTTTGTCCTAAATACGGCGGTGCGGCCCTTACAGGCGACTGATACGGTATAAGCCATTTTTAAACTCTCATCCTCAGCGACAATCCTAAAGCATCTCTCAGCATTTTAACGCACACACATTCCCCTGTGTTCTTTTTACTGGCAGAAGCGATTCTTTTCGGAAAATAATGACAACACAATGAAGCGTAGCACTCGAAGAGTATCTGCGGCAAAAATAAAGTGAGCACCTTTGACGTGAATTTGTTAAAACGAATGACCAAAGCTAAAAAAAGACCAAAGCTATAATTCAAATACGATACGGTGACTAAATGAAGATTAGGCTTCTCAAACATACTATTTACACTGCAGGTAACACTGGCAAAGGACAAGCAAAACTGGTTTATATCCACATTCAAGTGCACATGGTATCCAAAAAGCTCAGTACAAAAAGTACCAGTTTTCATTAAAACCAGAAAGACAGGTATGGGACCAAGCTGTCTCCTGGTCGACATAAAGGGAAGAGTAGGGTCAAGCTAGCATCCCTGGTCTCGCCGTGATGATGACTGCACACACATGTAGAAAGACGCCTGCAAGTCGCACGGTCGCAGTCGATCCACCTACTCCCCAATTACCTCTGGGCCTTCGCAAAAAGCAGGTAAAGTGAGGTCCTTTGCCGTCTTGTAACAAGTGGAAGAGAGTCGATGACAGGGTGTAACAAAGAAAATATTCAGCTTTCTAAAAAATTATTTTGCAGTCCCCACTGCCACCAGCGGCCAGTGAATAGAAACTTAGGAGGCACATTCACTGAAAGGCAACTGTGTTTTGCCAACGGCAAAGACAGCGTGCAAAGGGAACAGGGGCTACTCGCATAACCCTGCAACTGAAACGAACGAGGAGGCGCACCTTGTCGCAGACCGAGCACTTGAATCCGTTCATGCCCGTGTGGTGGAACAGGTGGGCCTTGAGTCCTCCGCCCTGGATGAACTCCTTGCCACAGTAGGGGCACTTGTGGGGACGGATCCCCGTGTGGATGCGCGTGTGCCGGTTGAGAGTGCCCTTCAGCGAGAACCTGCAGGTCCACACACGACACAACGCTGCTACTCGGCCAGGCGTTCGCTCCCTGGGCTTCCCCTTCCTCGGTCGTCCTTCTAATGCTCCCATCTCAGTGTCTATTCCTCCTCTCCCTGCCCGGTTCTTCTCTCTATTCCTTCTCTGTCTCAAGTGAACTAGGCTCTTGGTTGAAATACCATAACATGAAACAAGCACCTGACCACTCTCTACCGTTTCCTTTACCTGAAAGCACAGGCTAAGGGACATATTAAGGTTCCACGAAAAAGGGTACTGTGCTTAGTCAGACAAGAGTAAAATGTTTTACAAGGAACTCTGCAAAATACATATTTCCATAAGGCCTGCACCGAGCCAATCACTGCATCTACCGAATAAGCCTAGTAAATAAAGAAGCAGAGAAATCATTAAAGGAAAAAAACTGCAACAAGAACTGGGGCTGTTACGGCCCCAGTGCTTATTGCTATCTTTTTTTCTCATAATCTCAACTTGGGCAGTTTTTTAAGATCCAGTTTTCTGGCCCTTTTAATTTGCTGCACTAGTTTCACAGGTTGCAGAAGTTTACTCTATGCAATTACTCTGTGCGAGGGCATCCCTCACTAAGACGACAACCCATATTCCAGCTGAAGAAGTGAGCAAATCATTATTTTCATTAAAAAAAAAACACTTAAATGACTGCAGCAGCAAAGTGCTGAGCATTCATTTGGACTAACTTGATATGCCTTACGAGATCTTGATACAGTGTCATAACAAGGGGTCAATGAATGGCCTCCAGCACAGGTATCCAGGTACAGCCATGTGACTGTCTTACCTAGCACTCGCGTGGCACATTTATGCATTCTCAGATTTACATACAAGCACAACTTTCCCAGCGTTTCCGAATATTCAAAGTATGCGTCTGCCATTTCCCTAGACCCCTTGCCTACTTATTTATTTGAGCAAACAACCCGAGGTAAATAGAGCATCAGGGGTGGATTTGCCATCTGTGGAGAGTGCGTTAAATGAGCGCCAAAACCGAAACACAAGTGACACTCCTGGTCTGTCTACGCTCCGTAATGCCCGCGTCCCACTAGAGCGACAGAAACAAAAGACAGCGACAAGCCTCAAACCCATGCAGCATGCTCGCGATGGTACCTTTGGCAGGCGTTTAGTCGTTCGGTGCTCGTGAAGTAAGCACGAGCGATTGCAAGCCTGCCAAAGATACCCTCGCGTGCATGATGCTCATGTTTGAGGATAGCCTCCTTTATTCTACAAAGCCTCTCAAATCGCGAAAGACTCTGGTTTGAGGCTTGTCGCTGTCGTTTGTTTCTGTTTGTCGCTCTAGTGGGACACGGGCATAAGAGGGGGCACGAGTGACACCCTCTATTAGCAGGCAAGGAGTTAAAGAGCGCGACAACATTGACGGGTGGCAGGGGGACGCACCTCATGCCGCACTCTGCACAGGAGTAGGGCTTCTCCCCGGTGTGGATGCGCCGGTGCTTGTTCAGGGCCGTGACAGAGGGGAAGCCCTTGGAGCAGAAGTCGCAGCTGAAGGGCCGCTCCCCGGTGTGGGTGCGGATGTGGATCTTGAGCAGCGAGATGCCGTGGAACGTCTTGCCGCAGTGGTCGCACTTGTACTTCTTGCGCCGCGTCACCTCCCCCGCGTGGGCCCGCAGGTGCTCCCGCAGGTTGTCCTGCACAGGCAAGGCCTCACTCTTCCCGCGGGTGGACGCACATCATGGTCCGCAAAATTTGGCAAACCCAAATCGATCGATCCATCGAGATTTTTTTATCTTACATCCGACGCTGATGCAGGTCGCAGGAGCAAAAAGTCTAAATGTTTTGACTCGACGATGCCTCGGCTAAATTTAGCGAGGAAATGCAGCGTCTTTACATTGTGCGTCACATGACATCAAAGCGTTTCGCAATGTCACGGCGTCGCGCGGACACCCTCTACTAAATCTTAAACGCGGCAGTGCAACTGTCTGCATCAGTGTGTAGCGTCTTGGCCATTACAGAAGTCCATTTGCGGGATGCAGCGAGGGGTTGGGAATTTTTTTTTATGTGCCCATGTGGCAACACAGTTCAAATCCCCAAGGCACAAAATAGATCCCTCCTTTCACGTGGAAAGTCGTTGAGGAAGTTAGACACCTACCCTGCTTCCGACTTCAATTTGATGCCACGAGGTGCAAATAGGCATTGTCGTAGCACCTAATGCCTCAACTTTCTGTGCAGTTTGACGAACTCGTAAATGCACAATCCTCAAGAAGCTACCACCACCTAAATATTTCACTTTTTCATCCGCATACGGATTTGTTCAAAGTCTTTTTTCCCCTCGAACCCTCGAAATTTGGTGCTTGGTGACATCCGCTCAGTACCATTGCACAAATGTTTTGTCTGCCATTGATAACTATTGTTTATTCTTGTATGCAGTGTGACCTTGTTTTGAGTATCATAATTCCTTTTCCCCTATTCCTGAAATATCCCCCGTGGGACTACAGTATTTGAAAATACCTAAACCATAAATAAATAAAAAGTAATTAAATGTTACGTGGCAGAAGCAGATATGGAAGCAAGCCTGACTATTTTGGAGCAGTTTCAGGAGCAGTGGTTGGATTAGGTTGTTCGAAAACAAAAAAAGAGAAGGCAATTCCTTGGCATGCAAGCTTGAGCAGAAAAATGACCCGAAATGCAATGAGAGAATTGCGCATACACCAGAGAGCTCGTGCAGATGGGTGCATGTGCGCACATTAAAGCATGTGCGCACTCCGAGCTACAAGGCGGTCGTGCGGCCAAGGCGTGCAGCAAAGCAAGGCGCATGGGCAACAGCCTCAATAGCCACACGGCGACGTCTCGACACACGCGTGCGGAGATCCCGTCAACTGTCGATCACTGCTACGGGGAGAACAAACTCACCGAGATTATGCCCTACACAAAATGTGCCCAATATTCCGCAAAATTGTGTGAAATCGTTTTTTTATAATTAAAATTTAGTACTTCCGATGCAGGCTCGATTCTCGGGAGCGGGACGACATAGCATGGGGGCAGCCAAACTGCAGCCCACGAGTCTCGCGTGGTTTTTCGCGGGTCCGAGTGTGGCTGGCAGTCCCCTTTTAAGCGTACCCATCCCATCCCATCCCCCTCCCACAAGCAAGATCAGAAATAAAAAACAGTTTCCGCTTCGGCAGCCTCATGCTACTATTCCCACACCGGACCAACCGTATAAAAGGCATCAGGGTTGGTGTAACTGGTCATGCAGTTTTGCCTCATGGTTTAGAAAATGTTCTGCCCCCCGTTCTCCATCGGAGTTGTTCGCGACTGTCGTAACTGAGTTACTCGGGACCCCAACGACATTGTTCAGGCCGAACTTCATCAGAGTGCTCGTTTCACAAAAAGGGGGGGTCATGCAATTAACAAATGCAATAAAACTCGCTTTACGAGTGGCATTTGCAGTGGCAACTGACTGGGAGGTAAGCATTAACAGAGAACTGCCACGCCCCCCTTTTTGCTCCGGTGCTGCGCTTAAAACATTTGTTTTGTTATGGCTCTTCACATATGTCCGTCCGGTCACCCCTGGCATAGCAGAACCGAAATGGCACGGGTCGTTGCAAATGGCGCGGAGCTTCCATCTCCGTAAAAGAAACCACTTCGTGCAGCCAAACGTATGTGCACTACTCTCGGCCAGGGTTCTCCCTGCAGTGGGTGGCGGCAGCTTTGCCACCTGCCCGTCTTGCAAACCGGCTGTCTACATCCCACCCGCGCTTGTGCTTCGCTGAAGCCAAACTATACTCAGCAACAACTTTTCTTGGCAATGCAGTACAAGTTAAGGAGAGCCCGCGCACAGCTTTATCCAGCGCTCAAAATGAAAAAGGGAACGTGTGCGTGTACCATCCACTGCATTGCCAAGAAAAGTTGTCGCCAAGTGTAGACAACGCCAATTTTGCGAATGGGCAATGCGTCGGATCATAGTGCTCACCAGACACAAAGTGCCACGAACATTGAAAGTGTGCTCTTGCTCGAACTTCCTCCCTTTCCTGGCGATTGTCAGATGTCCACCTTTAAAATATTTCTGGGGAGAACCCTCTACTCCTTCCATCATTCTTTTGCTTCACATTAAGAATAACTGAAGGGTCTTAAATGGGAATAAGTATTAAAATGCCGAGCGTCGTCATTCTGCGCACTATGCATGTCCAGGAAGCGGATCCTGTCAGATTTGCAATGGGCCAACTGGGGACGGCTCCACGAACGAGCATTAGACGAACGTCACAATTTTCTCCTCTAACTATAGTCACAGACGAGGTGAGAAGCGCAGCGACGAACTTCGGTACGAGCTTCCCGCCTGCGACAATGCTGCATGCTTGGCCAAAGCGTGGCGGAAGGCACGGAGCGCATGCCAAAGGCCGGGCGTTCGAAAGACATGCCCTGCCCAGAAATGTCTTTCAAAAGCAGTTACGCAAGCTGAAATCTGAGTTGTTCCAAATTAGTTCTGCTCACCCATTAAGAGGCAACAAAATGCCCCCAAAGTCCAAAACACGAGACCGCAAATTTAAGTGGTACGTCTACCCTACCACCGGAGAGGTGCCGGCAAATGGCGACGCAAAATCCCGACCAAGACCGTCTCAAAGAGAAACGCTGCAAGCACGAACAAGGGTACAAGTAACAAAGCGAAGACGGGCAGGCTGAAAAGCTTTCCCCTTTCTGCACAATGTCCAGTCTTTCTGGCTCTTTAGTTCCTGGCATTTGCAACGCAAAACGAGGAAGTTGCTTTGGCGTTTCTCCCTACCGACACGAGAAACTGCCGATCTTCACGTGCCATGCAACCCCCCCCCTCAAAGGTTGCTCGAGCAATGTTTGAGCAAAGCACGCTCACCTTCCGCGAGTAGATCTTGCCGCACACTTCGCAGGGGTGTGCTGGCGGCGGTCCCCCTGAACACGACGTCATCTGCAGGTGGCGCTGGAGGTAGTACTTCTTGGTGAACTGCTTGCCGCACACCGGGCACTCCAAATCCTTGTTGACGGAGGCCCCCGCCGCCGCCGCCACAGGCACGGCAGCCTTCCTCTTCCTCTTCTGCTGCCGCTGCTCCGCCGCCGCGGCCCTGACCAGCTCCTTGACCACCCTGATGTTCTGGATGGGGACCTTGACGTCCGTGTCCCGGCTCGTGCCGGCCGCGTTGCTGTCACCCGGGACATTCTCCTTGCCGGCGTCGCCGTTCTCGCGGGGGCTGACTTCGGTCTCCCGAGCGTCCTAACGCGGGCGACGCAAAAACAGTGTCAGCGACGGGCGGGGCGGGTAACTTTGTCGCAAAACAAATCGTCATGCATTCGACCATACATGAGTTGCAAAGAAGCGGCAATGCGGAATTTGCACGCGGGAGAGTGACACTTGCATCCGAGCAGCGATCCATCAAGGGCAGATTGCACGACCGAGCCAAACTTTCGGTCCAACAAGTTTGCGGGAGCAAGCGATAAGTTCGGGGCATTTTGTCCAATACCTAGATCGGTGGTTTTTAACCGCCAATGTTTTGAGGACCCCTTCCTTGGTTGGCAAAAGTGATGGGGGAACCCCATGCACCCAGCAAGAGGGGGGTTATTAGATGACCACAATGACAAAAGGGTAAATGAAAAACACTAAACACGTGCAAACCAACTTTGAAGCTCTAAAAGGGAGGATAATCGACCCTACTCACTCGGCGCGCATGATTTAGTTTATTTAGCTTTGTGGGACGGCCAGCACAAATAAAAGAAAAGTTTAATTGCTCGGCTCCACTGACGTTCGAGGGTTTCGGGGGCCCTGGGAAATCCTTAGGGGACCCCCATTTGAGAACCACCGATCGAGATCTACCTCGATCGATATAAAATCGCGTTCAATTTGATCATTTTAGATGCACGTCCTGCACCCTAAACCACGAAGGATAGACTCCCTTGCCATGGAGACCATCGCTGCCATCTTACATATGAAAACTTTTGCCGCGCGTCATTTTATCCCTAGTAATAAATCCTCGATAGATGCTCGGCCACATTTCATTAGAGCAATTTTGCATGGCAACCGTCGATTCGCACTGGAAATGTCAAATACTATAGCCTAGATAATCCTTTTACAGTGTGGATCATACAGCTTCAAAAATAGTAGCAGAAACAGAGTTGAGCAGAGTGCTTCGAACGAAGGTCTAGACAGGTCCTCGACAAAGTGCAATAACAGACAGCAGTGGGCAACAGGAACAGGAGACAAAGACAACCGACAGTGCGTGGCAGAAAGATGGGTTTGGTGGAACATAGTGGGGAAAGCACAGGGCCCGAGAGGTTTGCAGTCGATATAGTACCTCGCAAGCGTGTGCTCTACGTGACAGCTTTCATACACGGACAGAGAGACCGACTGTTTGGGACTCTGCACTGCCCCAGGCACTCCTCACAAGAGAATGGACGGACGAATAGAGCACTGCACGGGCCCGGGCCAGCCCGAAAGCCCGAGCCCGGCCCGGCCCGCGGGCCGGGCTCGGGCCGGGTAGCACGTATTTTCTCGGGCCCGGGCCGGGCTCGGGCTTGAACAAAAAAGTTTTCGGGCCGCACCGGCCCGGGCCGGCCCGGGCCGTGCCTTGGCAGTCAGTCTTTTGTCGTAAATTCTAAATTGTTGATAGCAAAAAGTTTGCCCATTAATCCTTTAGGTTCATTGAAAACAAGAAAAGCGAAGTGAAAAGTCACTACAGTGTCGTTAGAAATAATAACAAAAAGGAGTCTTGCAGTTAGAA
Source organism: Ixodes persulcatus (assembly GCA_013358835.2). Lineage (NCBI taxonomy): Eukaryota > Metazoa > Arthropoda > Arachnida > Ixodida > Ixodidae > Ixodes > Ixodes persulcatus. Next base: position 2,503 of record JABSTQ010001603.1, on the reverse strand, counting down.
AGCCTCCAAGCGGATAAAAGAAAACATGGACCTCACCAGCATAGTAGGATAGAGCGCGCAAGAAAACGAGGGCACTCCGGTCGGAGGGCACGAAATGATTGTCGTTTTTTTTTTTTTGCTTTTAAGCTAAAAAAAAAAAGAAAAAACGTGACCTCGACATTTTACTTTCTGCGAGGGCCTTACTATGCCACCAAAGATAAGCTAACGTACCCTAGATAATTTTTTTGTTCATGCAGCCTTTTGACGATGTATTAGCGAGATTGTGATTCTCTTCTTTTCTTCTAGAATCTTTCCGGGTTCGAAATGACCAATAGAATCGACCTATGTCCTGCCGTGTTACCAACCGTCCAATCAAAAATGGACGCCCGTGCCCGATATAAGTTTATCGGGCCCGGGCCGGGCCCGGGCCGTGTATCCACCGGGCCGGGTCGGCCCGGGCCTAGAAATTAAAAATTCTGTCGGGCTCGGGCCGGGCCCGGGCCGTGTTTCTACCGGGCCGGGTCGGGCCGGGCCTAGAAATTCCGGCCCGTGCAGTGCTCTACGGACGAATCACACAACAGCACAGATGGGGAGAGGACAAGCTCCGCTCAGGAGGAGGAACGGGAAGGGGTAAATACAAACAAGACCGGGTTTTCTCAGTGGCTGCAGCACTGCCGTCAACAACCATTCATAGAATATAAAACAAAATGAAAATAAGGGCTGTAAAAGGCAGACCACACCTAGAGCACCATTCCTTCTAAACGTTGCGTGGTTCAAGCTGCAGAGCCACGAAAATAAAAAGGCCAAACTCAGCATTTCAGACAAGCTGAATAATGAAATGCAGAGAGAGCCCGTACTACTCTAGTACGAGTATCATACTCCTACCACGCAAAAAGCTGAAGACCTTAATCAAGAGCTAAAAGATGGGGCCAAATTTGCCAACGACCTGCTTTCCTTGAACTCTCTGCTGCTGCAAGCTTGGAAAACATCAGAGAGACAGGTGAACAGAAACACCCTTGACATGTTTTGGAAACCGTCTGTACTTTCTCCTTGCAGCATAAAATCCACAAGCCTGCCAAAAGCAAGCTTCTGGATTTTAAGGGTGGATTTGTAGCAACCTCCGAAAGCTTCTAAAGATCTTGAGAAGACGAGGCACGCCCAAAATATATGACCTCGCGCTTGCAGACACCTTTTTGCAAATGGGGAAGGGCGAGCGAGCATAGCTGTGCAGGAAATGTAAGAGCAAAGGCTGACGCTGAAAGCAGGTGCCACACAAAACAATGCTCTACATGACACAAGCTAAATCTAAAGGGTGTTCCCTAGCACTATTCAGGTATAAAAAACAAAAGGAATGTATAAATAGGCCAATGAACAGATACAATGAACTCTTCACAAGGGAGTCCTTAGGTGGTGCATTCATTTCGTTAATACAGGTTTCAGATGAATCTGCTCTTGGGTGTTAAAACTTTTGTTCCACATTGTGCCATCTGTGAGTAGCATTGTCAACCACAGACTGCTTGATTCTATCTTCCTCCCCGAGCGTAGAAATATAACATTTCTTCTACTCGAATTTCTTTTCTCTCCAGAAACTGACACTTCTGTGAAAAGTTTCACTGCACTTTGTTCATAGTTATCCAATTTTTTTTTTTTTTATGCCTGAATAGCACTTGGGAAAAACACTGTGTATAACGTGGAAAGATATGGGTGAGCCAGCAAATGTGGCGCAGGGCTAATAGCTCTGCCCAAAAGTGGCCCGCTCTCGCTTCAGAAGCTGCATCTGAAGTCACAAAACCTAGACAACTTCTCTGTAGGAGGGGGTGGTTAACCAGGCTTTTAATGCGCCTGGCGAGTGCCTGCCTGTCGGCAATGCTACTTAGAAAATACGACCAGAAATAAGACGATACACTTTTTGAAAGCAGTGCAATTAACTACTTTTAAGGCTGCACAAAAAAAAAAAAAAAAAAAAAAAAATCTAGCACTGAGGGGAGGGGGAAAGAGAAGAAAAGGAACATGCAACAATTTAAATTTTTTGCTGCCCCTTCCTCAGCTCATTTTTTCCCTTCAGTTTCAAGTCCATCGCGTCAAATCGCATCTTGATCTGCACCACAAAAAATTTCAAACAACAAACGTTTGCCTTTTTTTTTCTCTTCAGAACACGCAACTTTGTGGAATTTTGTACTCCTGCAGAAATTTGAGAAAAAAAAAAAAAAAAGCCCCGTGCAATATGGACAGAAACCTGTAAGCTCTTTGTTGCGAAGTGACATAGCAGGTCTCAGCATCGTTAAAATTAATATGAACACATTATTAAGCAGTGCTTAGCCGTAGCTAGCTTCGGGACAAAGCTAGCTATACTTCGTTTCAGCTTAAGTCCAGACGCAGGCGACGCTATGAGGAAAAGGGAGTAATCACACAACGCCAAAGTGCGAGTCACTGGGCCTTTTCTGTTTATGATTGGTTCAGCTGTGCTAGAACACGATCAGAAACATGACAAACACCATGATGGTGCACTTTTGGCGCTGTCTGC